>PVHP010009219.1:0-28664 GCA_004024765.1 Zapus hudsonius
CAAAAGCGGCTTGTTGAGGAATGGGTTTATTAGGCTTATGGACTCGAGGGGAGACTCCATCCTGGCAGGGAAAACGATGGCATGAACACAGGGGTGGACATCACCTCTGCCACAGCACTGGAAACAGCAGCAGGAAGATGTGCCAAATACTGGCAAGGGGAAGCTGGTTTATAATCCCCATAAACCTGCCCCCAACAACACAGCTCCATCAAGGTTGTAAAATCCAAGCTGCCATCAGCTGAGGATTGATTACCCAGAACACATTAATTTGTTTGTGGGGGACACCTGGATCAAACCATGACACCATCTCTCCAGCCCTTTAAAATTTTTATATAAGGACACAGATAATGTAAATTCAGCTTAGACACAGGTGTAAATCCTGTCCTGTGTGCCATAAGGTAATTAAACACAAGTGTAATTCACATTCTCTGGGGAAAAGTCACAGGGTTAGACACAGGTGAGGCCCTGTTACCTTATGTATCACAAATAGAAAAAAATTTCATTCACTTTAAATTTTCTAGGTTAAAAAATAGGCAATCTCAAAATAGGACAAGAGATACTTAGCTCTCTGATCTGTCATTTCCTCTTGCTCATGCTTTTATCAAAGGGTGATATAAAATTTACAGGTGTATGCTGGCATAGTAAAAGTCTGGTTGTCACCTTTCTTAAATAACATTTATAGAGTTTTGGTGACATAAATAATAAAAAGGGAAATTAAAAAAAACTCCTAAGGTATATTGGTCATCTCTCTAGTAGTTCTATCTCCATGCTAAGGGAGAACAATAATAGTTATCAGAATGGTTATTTCTAAATCTAGGATACATATATGTGGATGATTCTAACCAAAGGTCACTAAAGTTAAAAAGCTCCCTTATGCTGGGAACTTATACCAGGACATCATTATTCTCCAACCAACAGAATGATTTGCTAATGAATGAGTCCTGAGACCAGGAGAAGGTTGGGCAAACCCTAACAGCATCAAGTGGCTCTGTGGTACTAAGCCCCTGGCTAATTCCCCAGGATGGATTAGAAGGTGCACTCTGGATTTCCTTGGTTATAAGGGCAACAAGTAAAAACTTGAGGAGCTTTTTTCACTGGCATGATTATTTACTTAATCACTGTATTTAAACTTTATCTCTTCTTTTTTAGTCAGCTCACACTCAGATGGTCCTGATCTAATCTTCTAACTCCATCTACCTGGGTTCCTTTGATCACTCTCCAAGGCCTAGAAGTCTATAAGAATTGGAACCCTAAAGGTGTCCAATTTGCTATGTGCCCACTTTCCCTTAACTCCTTTTATTTTTTCTCCCCAACATTTTCTTCCAGGACTATCTTCCTGCACCCCACCTTTCAGGGTCCCTTAGAGTCCCACTAGAGAAGTTTCCCAATGACCCTACTCAGGTTGAAGAAGCCAGATCAGTCTCCGTCCCAATTCCTGCAGTAAGGGTTACTTCTTCAGAGGGGTGACTGGGCCCCCAAAAGTAAAAAGCAGGAATGTCCTTGGGCTTGCCCTTACAGTCTCTACTTTACTAGAGGTCAGAGAAGAATCTGGCTTCTCCTTATCTCTTGCCTAAAGGAGACCCCAGGATCTGTTTTTCTATAAACAACCCGAGGACCTTCCCCACACACCCCTGCCCCCATACTTCCTGGGAAGGAGCATTCCTAGGTTTAAATCTGAACCTGACATTGTGGTTGGTTAAGCTCATCAGCCCAAAACTTGGAGTCACTCAGCTCCCACTCAGAGTCTAAAACTGACCCCAATTTGGGTCAAAGGGCAGGCTTTACTCCTTCTGGCCTCTCTCATAGAGGGAGCTCTTTGTACTTTCTCCTCTTTCCTTCTCTTAATTTAATAAAAAGTCTCTCTAAAGCTTTAAAAAAAAAGAGTCACCATAATCCCCATACCATCCTAGTCTGGTCTGAGGGATCACTGATCACAGTGCAATGGACATCTACTTTGAAGGTCAACTCTGAAAAGTCAATTGCTGAACTGAGATGGGGTGGAGGTGGGGGCAATTCTAAGGTTGCAGTTATGTACTGCCCCAAAGCTGTCCAAATAAATTTCTTCAAATCCCCACTTCTCAGGGGCAGCAGCTCCCCCTCTGCCTAGCAATGTAAATGCTTTTCCATCAGTTATAAATGTCAAGTCTTCTCAGACCAATAACAGAATAACACTTCCTGAGAAAGCTGACAGGAACCGGATTCAATAGCACAAAGGTACTGGGGAAACCAGGAGCACAGCTCCTAGTGTTAGGGACTAAATTGGGAGCACCTTCCAAATCAGTGTGTTAAAGCCCCAACCCCAGTATCTTGGACTATAACTATGTCTGCAGACAGGGCCTTTAAAGAAGTGGCTGAAGAGACATGATGTTGCTGGGGTGGGTTGAATTTAATCTGTCTGGTGTCCTCATATAAATTGGTGATGAGGACATATACACAGAGAAGGACAACCACATGAGGACACAGTGAGGAGACAGCACCTACCAGCTAACAAGAGAGGCTTCAGGAAGAAACAACCCTGCTAATAACCTGACCTTGGACTTGCAGCCTTCAGGACTGGGATGTGAATCACCCACACTGTGGGACATTTTTAATGGTAGCTGCCCTTGGGAACTCAAGACACCCAGTGTTTGAGGGACCCCCAAATCAGTAATTGAATGCCTTTGCAAGAATAAGACCCTGCTTGAGGGTCCAGCACAGAACCACTGAAAGCAGTGGGGACTGTGTGGAAAGACCTTTCAAACAAGGAAGGGGGGTTATGAGAGAGGCAGGATGCTCAGAAAAGGGTGTGCTGAAGGTGAGACCTGCTTCCATGATACACCATGTAATTCTTTTTTGTTTGTTCATTTTTGGGACAGAGTATCTCATTCTGTAGGCAACTGGCCTTGAATTTGTGATCCTCCTGCCTCAGCCTCCTAAGCTTGCTAGGATTACAGCCATGTGTCACAAGCCTGGCTTCCATATAACAATTTAAAATATTTAAAACAATGTTTTCTTTTTGGTTGTAAATATTTGTGTCATTCTTCTCTTAACCAGGTGTGGTGGGGTTCCCGCCTGTAATCTCAGCACTCAAAAGCCTGAGGCAGGAGGATAAGCATGAGTTTGAGAACCTGTGCTACATAAGGAGTTCCAGGACAGCCTGGGTACAGAGTGAAACTGAGACGGAATAGAGGAAGCTAGGCAGGTCTCAGCTAGGGACAGAGGTCCAGAGGAGACCAGAAGATCCCAACACCTGATTTTTCATGACACAAGAAGGAACACTCCTAACTTGGATTAGAACTCCTGCCTGACATTGATCTGTGCCACACCCTGCTGATCCCAGCCCCACCCAGATATGATCCATCCTCCAGATCAAACAACCAATCAGATCTTTCCCCACCTACCTGAAATAAACCCTATAAAGGTGGCAGCCTGGGTGGGGAGTCTGGCTCTGCTTCCTGGGCTCTTCTTCATAAGACAGGCTTCTTCCTGGGACCCTCTCATCTGTGTCTGGGGTGGTCTGAGTTTCTCCCATGTGAGTCTCCGTTCCCAGTCTCCCTTGGCCATCTGGCTGGGTGGGGAAGGGAGACCTAACCCTGTCGTTAAGGTCTCTTTAATTCTGGTCTCTCTGCTCTATCTGTCTGGTGGCCTCTATTTTATCATGTGTTGATTCTCACTCTGGATCAGACATGTGGACTATCTCCTTCTTCGCCCACTTACCCCCTTGAGCTGATGTCAAGTGTGTTCCCCTCTTTAATCTCAACTTCTCCGCTCCATCTGTCTCATTGTTGGTATTGCTTAAGGAGGGCATGGAGGACAAAGGGTTAAGAGGGTGTTGAAGAATGAGGTCAGAAACCCCAGTGGCTAACCCGGTAGGCATTTCCCTATCTCCACCCTCAATTCTGAGACTCCCAACCCCCAAAAAAGCATGCCACATAGACCCAGGTTTGCACCCCAGCTGTGCCTAGAAGGTGGCAGTTCCTCTATCCCCACCATCTGATACGTGCCCAAGCTCACTTCCACATGCAAATCAGGTATTCACAGGTTGCTGATTTCTGCTAATCCTCATTGCCCATTTCTTTCCCTCCCTCCTCCTCAATTTCTATTTAACCCACAATGCTACTACAATAAAATGGGATTACTTGTCATGGGATTATTTGCCATGTCTTTTCCCCCAGGTCTATGTCCTATTCTCTCTGGAGAGATGAGCTGAACACACACAGAGCTGTAACACTACCGCAGTCTCTCAGGCCCATGGACATGCCTCCATGGGTGCCCAGTTTCGGGTTCCCTGCCGCTGCTGGAGCCATTGGAGCCGCTGCTGCTCGGAGCATGCCAGCTCCCTCCCTCCCCACCTGTCATGGCACGTGACTGTGCCCCGGATGGCGCGTGACTGTGCCCCGGGTGCTAGCTGGCCAGCAGCACACCTGACCCAGGACAGCAGCCCGCCCAGCCTCCCCGGGCGCGTTCCCAACTCCACTCTGCCTGCGCAGCCCAAAAGCCCCAGACAGACTCCAAGACCAGCGGACCCGTTCCTGTTCCTTCTTCTTTATTAAAACAACATTTCATGGTCTCTAAATTTACTATGTGCTGATTGTCACTATTGTCACTCGGGGTCTGCCACATGGGGGCTCCATGTGTTTGTAGCCCCTTTGAAACCTCACCTTCTAAACCCCAGTTCCTCTGGCTTTCCACGTGATCCCCAGCTCCATTCTAACCTTACCTTCTAAAACCCAGTGGATTCGCAGCCCCTTCTGAACTTGACTTTGTAAGCCTCAGTTTCTCTAGCTCTCACGGGTCCCCGGCTTCATTCTACAACTTTACTCTCAAAGTTTCAATTTCTCATTAACTTCCACTTTTCTGAAAAATGTTCGCCACCTGAAAATGTTCCATTCTTTCTTTCCTGGTCCAATTTCCCTTTAAGTAAAACCCACAAATTGTAATTTCTCCTCCAGTAAACTCAGTAATTCATAATTCATCCTTCTTGGTTCCATCTTTATTATTCTTCATTAAAGATTAGGAAAGAACCTGAAATTTGGGGTTCACAAATCTGGGGGACCCCATGAACCCAAAAATTCACACATCAAAATTCTGTCTCAAAAAAAATTATATAAACTTTTAAGTTGACAGCCCAGTACCCAGGAGGCAGAGGTAGGAGGATCAATGTGAGTTCAAGGCCACCCTGAGACTACATAGTGAATTGCAGGTCAGCCTGGGTTAGAGTGAGGCCCTGCCTCAAAAAAACCAAAAACAAATGAACCACAGGCCGATAGCTGACATTCTGGCAAGAGATAAATCATCCCAGACATACTGTGGAGGATCCATATGGAACCCCACAAAGAATGATGAGATGAACAAGTGACCCAATCAGTCAACACAGGATAAGCCAGTGAGACAGACACCAATGATTTCGACACAACCTAAAATAGTAGTACAGAGACCCCCTAAATTCTCAACAATAAAGCGGCCTTGATACTCACCCACCACGACTCAGGGAACTAAGCAGAAGAGGGGTCGGAAAGATTGTGAGAGCCTTGGTGGGGGAGAATATCCAGAGACACGCCCCCCCTCAGTAACAACATACTCAGGCTGGCGGAACCGGGCTGACTCCTAGGCTATCCATGGTCCCCCGCCCCAAGGACTGATCCAGACTGCCCACGGAGGAGGATATCCAGCTGATTGGGGATGGAGAAGAGGGACACTTAATGTTTGCCCATTAAATATTGTAACTCATTATGGACAAAAAAAAAAAACAAGTTATCTTCAATTGATCTGAATGAACCAGTAAATAAAAAAAATTCCTGTCAACATCCTTGTGTGTATCCCAACAGAATAGAATAACACATTTTATTAACAAAAAATCAATGATTATATGTCTGTGTTCCTTTAAACTTGTGCAAAATACTGTAATTTCTTTTGATTTGTCATTTCTATTCTCAAATTTAATTTTTGCAACATATTCTTTCTTGCTATTCTTTCAGAAAGTTAAACAATCTCTGGGAAAAGCTGAAAATGACTTTTTAACATTCCTATTCTAAAATTTCATTGGCCTTTCAACTCTTGAACACACACACACACACACTTCTGAAAATTGCTGGGTTTGTAGTTCAAAAGCAGACTGCTTTCTGGAGCTAATTTCTTCAGAGTGGTTCCACACTTGGCTGGAGGACACAACTGTAATAAAGCACACAGCCCTCCTCCCTGCCTTCCGACCCGGTGAGCTCTGAGACACACACACACACACACACACACACACACACACGCACACACACACACAATTACAGCTGTCCACAGTGACAGTCTCTCTGCACAGCAGAATAGCCATCACCCCCACCACCATGTACAGGCCACAGCTGGTGCTCAGCACGTGACTGGCTCAGAATTCCGAAGAATAAAGCTCTAATTGTTCTCCTCAGACGCTGCTAAATTCTATAGGCAGATTATTCAGCAGTCTTTCTTACCCATGGGTGCATTGTTTTAGCCATACAGACTGTTAAGTAATTGTGGGAATTCCTGAGGTAGGCACACAGGATATCAATCCTATCACCTCAGAGCCACATAAGTATGTGATACTTTCAAGGAAGGCTAACAACAGTTTATTGATAGCTAAATGAAGTAAGACCCTATTACTTAAGGCTCTTGAAAGTACATATCTCAAATGGTTATTATTACAACGGAAATTTGAGTTTGGAGGTCAGCATTTCATTTGTGTATTGCACCAGTTGAACAAGATGTGCAAGGCAAGAGATTTAAAAATCCTCAGTCAGGAAAGACCAGTGCACATTGATTCCCACATGCTCATTAGCCCCTGTAAAGCAGGGTTACGTCACATCTGCAGACATGGAACACAGGAAAGGAAGACCATATTGAGCATCTAATCAAATCCCATCTTCTGCTCAGCTCAACAGCTACCCACACAACATTCTGGAATTGATTGTCACAGGCAACACTGAAATGCCACAGATCTTGCTTGTCTCTGGGGAGTCAACTGACTTCTATTTTAAAGCTTCAAATTAATTCATTAAATATGCCCAATTTAGGAAGGCTGGCCCTATTCCTTTCTGGCAGTCTTCAGAAACAGCTCCAATTCTGAGACTGTGTCCCACAAACTGTGTGCTAACAGTGTGAAAGCATCCTTCAGTCACGCTCTTGGTTCAAGGGTATTAAACTGGACTTTTTGTTGTCCCCATAAAGCATCTTACTACAGAAAACACAGCAGCCATTTTAGGAACCCAAAAAGCCACCATTTGGATGCTTCCTTGGACAGGGATTTAAGGCACATGGGCTCTGCTCCAAACTCCAGAATCTCAGGCATGGCAGAAGTCATGCTTGATTAGCAATCACTTTGACCTTGGCAAAAACCAGAAGCCCACTCCCAAGACAATTTTTAGCAACCGCAAATCTACATTTCACCCACCTCAAAGCAGTGCAGTGTCCCTCCTTGGTCCTCGTTGTGCAGGAAAGTGCTTCTCTGTGTCCACCAGGTTCCTCTGCCAGCCTTTGAGGTTCAACAGGCACTTCCTGTGAAGGGCAACACCATGAGACACAGAGTCAACAAGCTGCCTGCCTGCCTAAGACAGCTGTTATTATGAAACCCTTCATTTGTGGGTTCGCCTGTGAGCTTGTCCCACAATGCCTATGGCATAGCCTGTTGTTCCTAAGAGGACCCAGCCAAGGGACACACCTGCTCATCTCCACAAAGGGCTTCATTGAGACCACTGACTTAAGACCCCCCACATCCACTTCTGTTCTGGGCAGGAGTGAGAACTCCTACGTGGGTGTGACCATGTGACACAACCAGCCAAAAGAAATGCAATAAAAGACAGCTGGTCACAAGTCATTACTGTGAAACCTCAAGCTCTTAAGACTTGTGGGGGCTGGGACTCTTCACTCCTGACTGGGCAGCCAGAGGTTCTCAGAGGTCACACTGCACTGTGCAGGAGCCAGGGCAGGACAAGGCAGAAACAAGCTCTTCCCGTGTCTGCATGGCTTTTAGCACCAGATGTCAAAAGCAGAAGGGCAGCTTTCTTTCTGCACACACACACCATGTTGGGTATATTGTATGAAAGCCACTACTGGTTGTAGCTCTTTTATAGGAAAATGAATCTGTTATTTCAGCAGGATTTTCTGCCACAGAGCAAATACACACAAAAAAGCAGAGAGGAATAGGGAAAAAGAGGAAGGGAGAAGGAGAAAAGAAGAGGGAAAGAAACTGACTGTAGATGTTGAAGTACTTATAAGAAACAATGTCATTTGCAATAAAGCTCAGAGTTAACTCAAACAGTTAAACTGTCACTGAAAATAGTTCCTAGAGTGGTAGTATACACTTGCAATTCTAGCACTTGAGAGGCAGAGGCAGGAGGATTGTAAATTTGAAGCCAGCCTGGGCTACAAGACCCTGT
This sequence comes from Zapus hudsonius, assembly GCA_004024765.1. Classification (NCBI taxonomy): domain Eukaryota; kingdom Metazoa; phylum Chordata; class Mammalia; order Rodentia; family Dipodidae; genus Zapus; species Zapus hudsonius. Next base: position 8,379 of record PVHP010009219.1, read on the forward strand.
CTCAAAAATCAGTGAGACTCTACCTTAAAAAAAAAAAAAGAATTCTGGAGGCTGAGGCAGGAGAATCATCAGGAGTTCGAGGCCAGTCTAGGATACAGAGTTCCAGGTCAGACTAGTCTAGTATGAAATCTTGCCTCAATAAATAAATAAACAAAAATTTAAAAAATAAATAAAAATTATGTAATAGGGGCTGAGGGAATAGCTCACAGGTAAGACACTTGCCTAGTAAGCACAAAGCCTGTTCCTGGCACAAAAGAGGGGGAAAAATGTGCAATAGTTTAATGCATTATTAAATGTATTTTACCCCAGAGCAAAGCTTTTAAAAGCACATGTAAATTAGCCAGGCCTCACAATACATGCCCTTTATAATCCTAGCTACGGGAGAGGAGGGCTGGGAGAGGAAGATCATAAGTTTAAGGCTTCCCTAAGCTACAGAGTAAGTCTGTCTCAAAATAAAAAGCAGAGAGAGGGGGGGGGAGGGAGGGAGGGAGAGAGAGAGGGAGAGAGAGAGGGAGAGAGAGAGGGAGAGAGAGAGAGAGAGAGGGAGAGAGAGAGAGAGAGAGAGAGAAAGGTTCCTAGGTTCAATCTCCAGTACTAAAACAAAAACCCCCCAAAACCCTTGTCAATAAAAAAGCATACTAAATCGAGCAAATGCTATATTAAATGGCATCAACACTTCAAAAGTGGCTCGTATATATGTGTATGTTAAGCCTTTAGATAAAGCTGTCCTTTTTACTTCATTAGACAAAATATTTTCTGTAGTCCCCCAGGGCCTCAAGTTTGCATTCAGTGTGAGTGTAAACACAAGCTAATTAAGTACAAAGACACTGAATAGAGAGATTGGAAGGAAAATGACAACGAAAGTTATGGGTTTGCACAATATGTCACTTAAAAACTGCCCTGCTGGTAATGATTTCATCCCAAATATTTGTCACACATTTGACACTAGAAATGACTGGAGTAGCACCTCATCTATGCTGGGTGTGTCCTGTGTGTCACAGGCTACGTTCTAACTTGTGCCATGATGCTTACCTGAGTGTAATGATCTGTGGACGGTGATGACCGGGACCGTTCATGAACATACTGTGGCCTCTGGTGCTGATCCAGACCCACATCCAGAATATCATTTGCTGAGTGATAGCGTCCAGAACTCCTAGCATCTACAGGCTTCCTCTGTTCCTTCCAAGACACTTGGTACTCAGCGAAGGTTTCAAGTCTCTGTGGCAGATCCAGTTTCTCTGGGGCCTTTTCTGCTTTTTTGTGACCATTAAGTATCTCTCCAAAGGAGGTGGCTCGTGATCTCTTCTGAAACCAGGGCTCTGTGCCCTCACACACATGGCTTGCTCTCTGTGGCTTATCTACCTTCTCTCTCGGAAGTCCACAGAGAACTTGTCTGTGGCCTGGTCTCTGGGAAACAGATTTGCTCGTTTCCTCAAAAAACTTCCATCTGTCAGCAAATGTGCCCACAGTATCCTCAGATGTCCTGGCATGTGAGTGAGGAGGACTATGGTCTCCCAAGAGACCCACCTTATTCATTTTCTCTGGCTCAGAGTATGACTTCAGTTTCTGTTCCGCTGTGAACCGTTTCCGGCCTCCAATTCGAGAAATGTGGGTTATGCCACCTCCAGCTGAGGTTGGTTTGGTCAGGCTTGCCTCACATAAGCGGGGGACAGACTCTGGCTCCCCAGAGAAAGAAGACAAAGAAGATGAGGCACTGTGGACTCCAGTCCTGTGCTCTGGTGGCCCTGAATACTGGTCTCCTGGGGTGGGGTCTAAATCACGGCGCTGGAAGGAGGTGGCCCTCAGGACACATGTCTGGGCCTCCTTCAGGTGGTCTTTATAGGAGCTGGGGGAGGAGCCTACTGGGGCAGACCCCACTTCAGCCCTCCAACTGCTGCCACTGTCCTCTGCCTTGGTGTCTCCAGCCAGTGTCACTGTGCTCCTGCTCTTCTGCAACCTTGCTCTGTGCATCTGGATCTCGTTCCTCAGTGTTGTGGCAAAACGGTCACTCCTCCATGTGGGTTTACCCACCTGGGCATCAAATGGTGGCTTCTCATTGCTACCATCCGGCCTACTCTCAGGCCTCCCTGTCCCTTCTTGGGTCAGAGAGTGTAGCATGGGTGTTCTCTGGTGAGAGATTCGCCCACCCTCTCCATCCAGCCACTTGAAGCCATTACCTGTTTTCTGCAGATTGGTTTTCTCAGAGTGGCTGGGCCTGGGAGCCTCCTGGATACCGGAGCTGTAGCCTTGAGTCCCTGGACCGAGCAAGTGACACTGCTCTCTCTCATGGGATGGCAGGACTTCCTCATGCTGAAGTGGGTAGCATCTCTGGTTCTGGCCCGTCCGGTGTATGGGTGGATACTGGAGCACCAGAGGCGCTGCCTCTGAATTCCAATACTCCCCTCGGGGGAATGCTACCTGGGCACCCCCCTGCACAGGCTGCCTGGGGATCACACAGAAATAGTGGCTCTGCCCACCGTCATCTTCCTTCTGGTTTGTCGCACCAGGCCACCTCACTTGAGCAGGGCTGTCATTCTGGAAGTGTACAGGAGGCTCCTGTCGACCTCTGCAGAGGGTCGTGGGGACCCTGGGGCTCTTGTCACTGCACTGGCGTGGGTGCTGGCTCCCATGGTAAGACTGTGGGAAGCGCACATCTGTGCTGGACAGGGAGGCCTGGAGTCTGCCAGGAGCCCCTGGAAGGCCACCTGTCCTGTTATCAGAGCACAGCCAACTACAGTCCAGGTGGCCCTCTGGCAGGTAACCCAAACCTGCTGTTTCCCTACCACCACTTGGGCGTGCCAGCCTCCACTGTCGATCAGCAGGTTCTGGTCTCTGGTCCCTGCAGGACTGAGCACGGGGCAGGACAGTAAAGTGCTGTGTTGTGGCCATGTCTGAGAATAGAGGGCCCTGTGCCTTCTCATGGCCCTTGGCAATAGCGAAGCTATCCCTGCGCAGAGGAGGTGCAGGAGGGGGAGGAGAGGCAGGTGCTTTTTTCTTATCAGGGACATACCAGACAGGCCCAAAACTGGATCGCCTAGAAGTGGCCAGCTTGGTCTCAGCATGGTCCTCTGGCTTAGGGCATTTACCCCTGTCACCAGGGGCCCTAGGTAGGAAACCTGGTGTCCTGTCCTCTGGGCCCTGAGCATCACCTGCAGCCTGGCTCTGCCGGCTGCCACTTGGCCTGGAAGCTTCCCAGAGGCTGACTTTGTAGAGGATGTTCTCTGTTGAGGAGGTGTCGGCTTTAAGTAAGGTGTGGTCAGGGGTGCTGGAGCAGGTGGAGAAGGAGCCATAAGCTGAGTCACGCTTATTGTGACCACCCAGGTGATCAATGCTGCTGTTGGATTTGGCAGCCGAGAGGCATCCAGATGGGTAGGGCTGGGAAGTATGGTCCAGGCTGTCCACGCTGCCCAGGGAGCTAAAGTGGTCAGAAGTGCGCTGTAGGCTGATATGCGCCCATGAGCTAGTCAGGTCATGAGAAGAAGAACTGGAAAAAATGAGAAGGACAAGGACAGGTTTGCTTTAGCAAAGAGAAAGGTACCAGGACAACAGCACTGTAAACACAGCTGCCCTTTGCAGAGGGTGAGGATACCTAACGGTCATTGTTGGGGGTAAGGGTGGTTTATCGAAGACAGGCTGAAAGACTTTACCCACTGAATACCTTTTTAACCAATCCCTTTAAATGCTACCATATTTTGTCAACCACCTAATGCCTGTATGCTTGCAGGCAGTGCCCAAATTAATACTTCCTCAGTTAATCAGTAATTAAGAACAAGGTCTGACAAATTCCAACTCATGGTCTAAGGACAGTTTTTACCTTTTTAAATGGTCAAGGGAAAACAACTGAAAGGATTAATATTTTTCCTGTTTGACCTATGATAATTATATGAAATTCAAATTTTAATTCATAAAAATACAGCTCTGTTCATGTGTCTACATATCATCTGTAGTGGCTTTTGTGCTACAATAGCAGAGTTGAGTGACTAAGAGACTGTGTGGTCAGTCCACAAAGCTGAAAATGTTACCATCTAGTCCCTCTTGGAACCAGCTTGTAGACCCTACTAAAGTGTATACACTGACTCTTCCTGTGGATAATTAACATGAAGAAAGCAATCAAATGAGAACAATTTTTAAATTACAAGACAAGGGCAGGGGAGATGGCTCAGTGTATAAAGTGTTCGTCACTCAATCCCAAGTGCTTGAAGGAAGGCTTCTGTAACCCCAGGACACTGATAGCAAGATGGGAGGTGGAGACAGAAGAAATTCCCAGAAGCTCACAGAGGTGAACACAGCAAATAACAGAGAGAAGCCCTAGCTCGATGGGGTAGTAAGGTGAAGGATGACCCAAGAAAGTTGTCATGTGACCTCCACATGCATCACAGCATGCACACACATACAATCACACACATACACACAAAAATTACAAGTCAATATTCATAATCAGGCACTATGTGAAATTTAATGTTTACTATGAAATCTGCCTTGTTCATTTGATAGATTATAGCTTTCAGAGTCACTGAGCTATATATGAATGCCCACACCCATGCATTCCTTGTGAGGATTGCATCTAAGATAGGAGAATAGTGAATTGAGAAATCAACTATCCTGTGGGATAGTCATTGCATGTGTGTGTGACTGAGGTCTTTATAAAAAAACTATTTCTCCAGCATGTTAATTGATTTCTTTCAAGTATCGCAAAGCTGGAATACTCTTGCTTCAAAGAAAATCAAAGCCATGGCTACAATATGTTTGGGGACAATGAGGATGAGAACGAAAACTGCAAATAGGTAAGGGAAGGAGAACAAGATGAGTCACCTATAAGAGAGAGGCACAGACAGCTGCTTGGGTTTCACACCATTTCCTATAGGGACAGACTGGGTTCCTCAGAAACTGAGCAGGTTCTTGACCATTCCCCACCAACGGGAGATTCTTCCTTGAGGCCCTACATCCAAGTAGATATAAATAACAATAAGTGCGCTCTCCATATAGATGTTCTGTAATGAGGACACCTGCCAAGCAGGGAAGTAAGTAGAGATGCCAATACATTCAAGGCACTCCAGTAAGAAAATAGAAGGCTCCATTTTCACTTACATTTTACTACCTGGTTGAGAATCTGTGGTTATTCAAAATGACCCTGAGACACTAAACACCATCCTGTCTTGTTGCCTTGGATAGTGTGTAATGCATTTGACAAGTCCTTCTTTCACACCACATAACTAATATACTCTAGAATTTTGCATCAAAGCAGTCCTAACAGATTTTTAGGGTAGTTAATGAATAAGGGGAACACTGTTGGGCTGGGGATACAGCTCATTGGTAGATTACTTGATCAGCATGTGAAATGCCCTGGGTTCAATCTCTAATACTAGGGTGAAGGGGAAAGGGGGAAGTTAGGAATAATGGTGCATGTCTATAATCCCAGCACTGGTGAGCTGCATGCAGTAGGAAGGCTGCCATATGCTCAAGGCCAGCCAGGGCTACCTAGTGAGACCCATTTCAAAAACAAAGAGGGCTGGAAAGATTGCTCAGTGGTTAATACACTTCCTTGCAAAGCCTAATGACCTGGGTTTGATTTCCCAGTACCCACATAAAGCCAGATGCACAAAGTGACACATGCATCTGGAGTTCATGTGCAGTGGCTGGAGGCCCTGGAATGCCCATTCTCTCTATCTCTCTCTTTGCTCTCTCTGCTTGCAAATAAATAATATTTTTTTAAAAAGAGGAATGAGGAGAAGAATTGGGAAGAAAGACAAATGTTGTTTTCTTTTATATGCACTATCTAAATGTAAGTACATACATGTATGACATGGAAGCAGAAAGGAGACAATGTGGAGGAAGGGGAACAGCAGGAGGGGAGAAACAAGAAGTTAGTTAGGTGAGCAATCAATATGAGCAAAATACAATGATATACGCCTATGAAAAGGTCAAAATGAAAAACATTATTTTGTACAAATAATAATAGTAATAAATAAATAGTATAAAATAGTACTAAATTTTTGAAAAAAAAAATTAAAAGAAACCCTGAGTGTTATAGCACATACCTGTAATCACAGCACCCAGAAAACTGAGACAGGAGAATCAAGTTCAAGGTGAGCATTGGTTACATAGTGAGTTTGAGGCAAGCCTGAGCTACATGAGATCCTGTCTCAAAAAACAAAGTGAAACAAAAACAACAAAACCTAAAGACTAAAAATATTTACATTATTTTCAAACACACACAGATATGCATGCACATGAACACATATTCAGTTACAATTGCACCCTCATGTTTATACACATATAATTCATGAGCACACAGACACACCTTCACAAATACAAGCAGACAAAGATGCATATACACACAGATGAATATTCAAACACACATGCACATAGACATATGGACACAAGTGCACAGAGAGATGTATAATTCACACCAGCATGAGGATACACCATGGATTACACACCCTGTGGTGGTTTAATTCAGGCGTCCCCCATAAACTTGTGTGTTCTGAATGGTTGATCCCCAGCTGATGGAAATCTTGGAATTAGAACCTTGTTGGAGGTGTGTTCTTGGAGACAGGATTATGGCTGCTGTAGCCAGCTTCCCCTTGCCAGTGTTTGGCACACTCTAATAAACCCTTTCCTGCCACAAGTTGCTTTGTTTGGGTTCTTTGTGCAGCAATGAGAAGCTGACTGCAGCACATGTCCTCCAAAACCACAGGACCCATCCTTACTACCTTCGTTCCATCAAGAGACATGGGACAGATGTTCATTATAAACGCTGGTGAGTAGGTGCAGATGCAATTGAATCTCGCAGGGAACTTTTATGACATATGCCCGTGGCCCCATAAATATCACTTGCCTTACCATCCACAGAAAAACTTTCAAAACATGGTGGTGGGCTCTCAGGGGTGCTATGGAAAACCACCTTGACAAGTTGAGAACCATGAATGGTCCCGTAGGACAGTCCCTAAGGGATTCCACCAAAAGAATACTGAGGCTTTCTTCTCTTTACTGACAGGAGAGAACATGCTTGTTTATCCTTCCTCTTGCATTTCATCTTATTTTCCACTGTCCTGCACTTCCTGCTCAGTTAAAGACCAAACCTAATCAAGCTTGCATCATTGGCCTTGTCACAACAGAAATACTCAAACCAATCTGGAGTGACGACTTGCACTGGGACTTCTGGGTATTGGACGAATGTTAGTTATAAACATGGCACATGAAGGAACACCTACCTGGCATGGCGCCGGCTATGCCATGAAGGGTAGCCACTGACACAGGGGAACTGTGAGGCTGCAGGCTCAGGGTGGCCATCAGAGAACTTGGTGGCATGCCAAGAGTGAGGCCTCCAATTCGAGTCACTCTTCCTGGAAAAGAATGAAGACACTGAGGAAGTTCACACACTGGATACCTTCCTGCCAAGATAGCAGTAGGAAGCCAATGATGGCTGTTTGCAAGGCAAACAGAGCATGGCTTACAGCTGTTTCCCATTGTATCGACAATGCATATCTTTAGACCCTTGTTATTGGACAAATTGCCCAAATGCAGAGTTGGCATCACAGGTTCCAAAATATAAAATGCCCCTAGTGTTTATAAAATATTCCTCCATAAATAAGTGGGATTATTATCAATTAGAAATTGCATTTTTGTTTGAGACAGATCTTACTAATTGCCCAGGCTGGCCTCAGATTCACTATGTAGATCCTGCTGCTCCCGCTCCCGAGTGCTGGGATTACAGGCATGTGTCACCACACTAGGTTTTATGTGATGCTAGAAATGGAACCAGGGCTTTGTGCACGCTGGGCAAGCAGTCCACCACCAGAGCTACATCCCCAGCACAACTCCTTTTTTGTGGGAAAATGTATTCTAACTAAACTTTCCCTTCTCGTCCAGAGTCTGCTCTCTTTCGAGCTTCAACACATCTCTATACAGGACCCTAACCTTTGCAGAGCAGGGATTGGGCTGGAGTGATCCCCCATTCAGCTTGGGCACACAGAGCTTAGCATATCTCTCTTTAACTCAGTCAATGCTCTAACTATCATACAGTTAACTAAGACTAGTAGGACTTCTTTCATCTTTCTTTGTGGTTAACTGCTGTGGGAAACTAGACTGACTCAATGTGGGGGCAACAGGGAGGGAGGAAGGGGAGTCTGAGAAATGGTGACGCTATTTGCAACCTTACACTGGAAAGCCTAAGATACTACGTGAGGTTATGGGGGGGTGATATCTAGAAAAATGATTATTAGCAAGCACATTCTAAAATATTAGCAATAAATTTGTTTTTAAATATGTGTAATATATTAAAAATAGCTGTACCATCTTTGCTACGTCTACTATGAGTTGGAGTTGAAGGAGAAATAGGAGCAAGGTAGGTTTGTTTTTGAGTAGGTAGTCAGCCAGGGGAAAGGCCCAAAGAAAGGGAATGAGGAGATGCCACCTTGCTGTCCTGGTGTTGTAGTTAGGTTCCCATTGCTGGCAGAAAGCACCTGACCAAGAGCAGCGTGTGGGAGGAAGGGTTTATTTTGACTTACAGGCACGAGGGGAAACTCCATAATGACACATGAAGGCAGGGGAAACCGTGGCATGAGCAGAGGCTGGTCTACCTCCTGGCCAACATCATGTGGACGATAGCAGCAGGAAAGTGTGCCAAACACTGGCAAGGGGAAGCTGGCTATAATACCCATAAGCCCATCCCCAACATCACCTCTTCCAGGAGGCTCTAATTCCCAAATTGCCATCAGCTGGGGACCTAGCATTCAGAACACATGAGTTTATGAGGGGGGGGGACACCTAGTTCAAACCAGCACACCTGGCAAAGCTGACAAAGCTGGAACTTGGTGTCTGACCCATTCTCACCTAAAGTGACTACACATATTCCCTCAGTGACAGCGCCACCTACTTCTTCCCTAATCAAGCATGCCTAGGTAGGCTGGCCCCTCTTGGCCAGCCCCTTGAGTCCAATCAGTTCCCACCCCCCCTTACACACCTGAGCCTGAAGGAAAAATCCATCCAAATTAACTAGAAGAGGCTTGCCATGTGGGGTCTTCGCTGCTCATTTTCCTCCTGGGGAACCCCCAGGTCCCCACTCTGGTAAGCCCTTCCCCCATCCCAGGATGGTTGGGATGGTGGGGGTGGGGATTTCTTCCTTTTTGTGTTGTTACTCTCTTCTAAACTACGGGACCTTTACTTAATGATCTTTTAGCTCTTTTTTTTTTCTCCTAATGTGAAGGCAAAGGGCTTACACTCCACTTTCCACATAGGTGTGCATGTATTCCTTCAGGATGAGGGAAGGAGAACTTTTTCTCTCATTTTGTTTCCCTCCTCTAATTCTGGCGCTTTTAAATCTCCTGTTCACTTCTCTTTCCTCCCATGCTCAGCTTCCTGCATGGACTCTCAGGTCATGGGGGTGGTGTGTGTGTGACCATTCCAGCCTTTCCCTGGATACTAACTTTCCCTCAATAAACCTCACAATAATAATGTAACCCCCTTGAAGTCTATTTTCTCAATTCTTTGAAAATAGACAAGCATCCAAAAGTGGGAATCACAGGCCGGGGGTGGGAAAACCCTTTGTACTCCAAAAATCCTTTAATATAAACCATGTCTCCTCCCCTTCAGTGTTGGCTTGCCTAAGCGACCTGCTCAAGTAACTGAATGGGACCTGTAATCCCAGCACTCAGGAAGCTGAGACAGGAGGATTGCTCTAAGTTTTAGGCCAGCCTGCATTACAGCAAAACCACAGGTAAGAATAGAAAATGGCATTCTAGGATTTGAAGCATGGATACAGGAATCCTTGTAGCTTCTTTCTTGATATATTAGAGTGTTTTCTCTGAAGGAAGCCATTCCTCACTAGGAAATCTAGCCAATCACCCTGGGATGCCAAGCTGCAAGGAAGCCCAAGTAGAAGTGCCACGTGGAGAGCAATGTCAGCCAGACCCAACTATCAGTCTTAGCCTATGTACCAGGCACATGAAGGAAAGACAACATTTGCTGAGGGTACAAGGAAGAAGACTGAAGGACACAGCCAACAGCCAGCACAAGGACCCTGACTAGAGGAAGACTATATGTTCCTGCTCTATGCTGCCTCAATTCTGGGTTTGGGTCCTGGATAGATGGTCCCTTATGTATCACAGGGAACTGAACTAAAGTTCCCAGTAAAGTACTGCATCTGCTAGACCTACTTCCAGCAAGGCTGACTGGATCAGACTCCCGTGATCGCAGAGAGATGGAATGTTGCAAGTTCAGAGCCAAATTATCTTTGGCCACTGTTAGCCCCTCACCAGCCATTATTTCCCACCTTTGTGTCTGACCTAACATCCACATTACTACCAGTTGATCAGGTGCAACCTTTTTGGAACATCTAGCAGACCACCACCCAAGGGCTAAGAATGTCATCAAATTAACACCTAAAATCTATAGTGGAGATTTCCCCACTTTGCTTTAACCTGCCTACCTGATGGTCAGCCAGTGTATTTGAAAAGTGCCTTGATTTATGACTTTCATCAGTTCTGTAACTTTAAAACCTTCATGAAATTAACACGTTGTGACATGGAATTGGGGTAACCTAAATCTGTGTTCCTGGGCCATGGTCACTCATATTTGGCTCCAGAATAAACTATGTCTTATCCCCTGTGAGGTGAGATCTGTGCCTTTTGCATCAACAGAAGGAATTAAGTTTCATGTGTGTGGGGGTAGGTGCCATGTATTGAGGTCAGAAGACAACTTTCATACTAGCTTTTCCACCTCTTTTGGAGCAGGGTTTCTCTTCTGGATCTCTTTCTGCTGTTCTGCTTACTATTATGGCCAGGAACTTCTGGGAAATTCTATCTCTGCTTCCCATCTGAAGTACACTGGGATTACAGAAGCCCTCCACAGCTTTCAGCTTTGTATGTGTATGACTGAAGTCAGGCATTCAGACTGACTGGAGCACTTTCCCCATTGAGCCATCTTTCCAGCCACTGGAATCAAGTATCTCAATTCCTAGAACTCTGTGGTCCACAATGGTAGCTATTTAAATCAATTCAAATGCAGCAAAATTGAGTCCAGGTTCTCAGCAATACTAGCCCCACTGCAAGAGCTCAGTAGCCATGGGACACTGGTGGTTTTCCCACTGGGCAGAGGAGACAAGGACACTTCCATCACAGACATAGTTCTACAGGCAGCATGAGTGCCTATTAATCTGTAAGTGTCTCTCGTTCCATCTCCTTTCCAGCACAAACCACCACCTCTGGGGGATTATAGAATTTTAATTTTTATTCTTCAAACAACCTAGTCTTTAGCATGTTTCCATATGCCTCCCTGTAAGTCAACTGCTCTGGGATCATACTATGCCAACTAATCTGCCATATATTTTGGAGTGAAGTTTGATTTAGCAAAGATTGTTGGAAAAGAGGGGTCACAACCCTAAAATTGCTTCTGAGAATACTGAGGAAGCAGCTTCCAGATACTCAAAGCTTTATTGTGTAGAACCATTTCAAACACAAGGAACCATGTATATGAACCAAATTCTTAAAATCAAGTGTGGATAATCCAAGCTAAAGCTTGGTTTCTGTCAGAGGGAGGGAGTCTTATGGTGGTGCCTCAGTTTCCCACAAAACAATGAGCTTATTGGGGTTACTTTCAGAGCATAGATGACTCAAAGGCAGCTGCATTTCTGGAACACACTGCAGGACTTGCAGGCAGCTTGGCTGATCAGCTGAGCACCCCCTTCCTTGACCCAAGCAGTTGTTCATCCTTTATAAAACCTTAGGTAGGGGTCTTGCAACCTTTGAAGTTTCAGCTTTCCCAGACTTCTTGACCCCTTGAGTCTCCTGTCCTCCCTTCAGGAGGGAATGTTTCAATTCTGAGAAAATTGCTAGCCAACACTGTCTGAGTGCCCCTCAACAGGTGTTTACTGCTCCTGTAACCTTGGAGAGTGGCCATGGGACCTTTAAAATTTCAGGTCTGACTTGACCTCTTCCAAGTGGGAATATTTCAACTCAAGAGAAATTTGTTTTACAACAACCTTCTCAATAGTAATCATGTCAGGTGCCCCTTAGGAACCAATCCTTCTGTTGTCTAATTTAAGCTCCTTAACAACCCTTAGATGATAATAGCTTCAACTGCCCCCTCCTATATATAACTAAAGTAAAAGCAATGAACCCCCTCAAGCCTATATATGACTACTGTAAAAACTCAGAGAAGCTTGAACTTAAGCTCTTGGGTGTGCTTTATTTTCTTTCAAGCATCTTGTTCTTTTAATTCTCATGCTTAAAATCTGTATTAAAATACCTTTAATAGGGCTAGAGAGAAGGCTCAATGGTTAAGGTACTTGCCTACAAAGCCTAAAGACCAGGGTTCAAGTCCCTAGTACCCAAATAATGCAGGATGTACAGAGTGGCACATGCATCTGGAGTTCATTTGCAGCTTCTAGAGGCCCTCGTGCATCCATTCCCATTCTCTCTTTCTCTCCTTGCAAGTAAAAATATTTTTTAAATACCTTTAATAAACTCTACATCACACCAGCTTGCTCTGAAATTCTTTTCTGTATCAAAGTGCGGGATCTGGCTTTATAAGGGAACTCCTCAGGCTGCTGCAGGTGACCCCAGAGCATGGCTCCTATCCTGTGGCTGCTGACAGCACCACCTAACCTGAGGCCACACTCATTATCCCTTCCCTTTGGCACCACCCACTTCGAGTCTAAGTGTTTGACTCCCCCCCAGGGGCTGCCCACACTATCCTTTTGACTCAGTTTCATCCACTCCTTGGCAAGCACCCAAATGATAAGTGATAAGAGCAGAGATTTGTAATCCTTTCTTTTAAAAATATTTTATTTATTCATTTTCAAGCAGAGAGATACAGAGAGATACAGAGAGAGAGAGAGAGAGAGAGAGAGAGAGAGAGAGAGAGAGAGAGAGAGAGAGAGGGCACTAGGGCCACCACCTTGTGGGTCTGGCATATGTGGGTACTGGGGAATTGAACCAGGGGCCTTAGCCAGTAGAGGCAAGTGCCTTAACCGCTAAGCCATCTCTCCAGCCCTGTAATCCTTTCTTTATTAAAAAATATTTTTATTTGTAAGCAGAGAGAGCAAGAGAGAGATGAATGAATGAATTAATGAATGAATGAATGTGGGAATGATAAGGCCTTAGCTGCTGCAAACGAACTACAGGTGCATGTACCACCTTGTGTGGGAATTAAAACTGGGTCACTGGCTTTGCAGGCAAGCACCTTAACCACTGAGCAGTCTTCTCTGGCCCCCTGAAATCCTTTTTAAAATGAAGCTTTCAAATTTCCTCCAACACAAGAGAACACACTTAGGTGGGCTGTAAACCATGTGGTCCTTGTAATGTGGGTGCAGGGAGTAGGACACAGATGTGCAACAGTATGTACCACAGTGGGAAAGACAAAACACCTGAGCCCAGGGCCACTGGTGGCAGGAAGTCTGTACCCAGTCACTAGACCATGCAAGGATTAAAGTCAAGATTTCATTGATGACACCTCCAAAATAGAACATTTTCCGAGTTTTCCTGGAATTCTTTGCCACAAAGGGCACAACAAAATTGATTTACAACAACTTTTGTTTTTTGGGGGGTGTAGGGGGGAAGTAATGAGGCAGGGCCTTACTCTAGCCCAGACTGACCTGGAATTCACTGTGTAGACTAAGCTGGCTTCAGACTCACAGGATTCCTCCTAACTCAACCTCCCAAATGCAGAGCCACCACACCGGGCTTACTTTAATTTTTAAAAATAATTGTATAATCTTGGGTACAGTAATTTATTTACTTCTGAAATGACATGATTCAGGTCAACACAAAAACAGGTATAAAAATTTTTATTTGATTACCTGCCAGAGCTAAAAGGTAAGACCCTATTGCTGAAGACACCACAGGCTGAGGTCACAGGATATCAGAATATGATACTAGAACTGAAAAGGAAACTAGCTCCTTCCTGGCTAGCCCCATAGTGCTGGAAAGCCCTATGGGAGCTACTGGAGGACAATGGGTCACCAATAGCATGAATAAACAGGGGACCCTGCAGACTATAAAACCAACCAGGCTTTACATGGGTACTAGGGAATTGGACCCAGGTCCTTAGATTTTAGAGAAAAGTGCTTTAACCTCTGAGGCATATTTCCAGCACCCCTTTCTTACTTTTTTGTTTTGTTGTTTTGAGAGAAGGTCCCTCTTGTAGCCTAGGCCGACCTAGAACTTGCTATGTAGGCCAGGTTGGCCCTGAAATTGTGAACTTCCTGCCTCAAGCCTCTGAGTTCTGGAATTATAGACTTGTACTGCCAGGCCCAGCTTTTGTTTCATTTTTCCAATTATTAGCAGAAAAACTTCAATGAAATCTTGATTATTCACGAGATAGAGCAGAATCTTTACATGCTCCTCAAAAAATAGTCACATTTGTGTTGAGTTTTTATCAACCTTTTAAAAGAAAGCAAACAAGTACCATGGTAGTTTGAATGTATGTCCCCCAATAGACTCAGTTTTTAAAAAAATAAATTTATTTATTATTTGTAAGCAGAGAGAGAGAGAGAGAGAGAGAGAAAGAAAGAAGGAGAGAAAGAGAGAATAGGTACACCAGGGCCTCCAGCCACTGTAAAAGAACTCCAGATACATGCCCCACTTTGTGCATCTGACTTTACATGGGTACTGGGGAATCAAATCTGGGTCTTTAGGCTTTGCAGGCAAACACTTTAACTGCTGAGCCATCTCTCCAGCCCCCAATTCAGGTGTCTTATTAAAGCTTCTAACATTTCCAGCTGCCTGGCTAGAAGAGGTGCCACCACAGGTGGATACTAGGGTCTAGCCTTAACTAAGGTGTGAGATTTAAAGCCTAAAGGTATATAGAGTGGTTTGATCTCTGCTAGAGTCCCTGCTGTTTGCTGCCAAATAGCCTTTGTACTTGTAGCTTTTGGTGTTTGCTGGCTGGTGATGGTTTCTCTCTGTTTGGATTTATGGAAACCGTTTCTTCTGCCATTGATGGAATTGAGGGATCTGTAAACTGAAATAAACCCTTCCTCCTATTAACTGTGCCTGGTTTGGAAGTTCATCCCAGAAACATGAAGCTGACTACACCATACCTAATCTCCCAAAATACAGTCTGTCTGATTGGCTGGCCCCAGTTGAGAGAGCGAAGTGCTGGCTAGAGACCCAGCTGGTCAGCCTTCTGGGACTCTTCCACTTGCCTGGAAAAGGTGATGGGGGCAGGCCAGGGCTACAAGCCCACACTAAGGATGAAGGAAGAGCTCTTGGCATCTTGGGGATTCTACGAAATAATAAGAGGCAGAAGGGCTGGAGGGATGACTCAGCAGTTAAGGTGCTTGTCTACAAAGTCTAACAACCAGGTGTGATTCCCCAGTACCTGTGTAAATCCAAATGTACAAATTAGTACATGTATCTGGAATTTGTTTGCAGTGGCTAGAAGCCCTGGCACACTTCTCACTGTCTCTCTCTGCTTGCAAATAAATAAAAAATAAATAAATAGGCATTAGTTAGAAAGGCCCTGTGTTATTTAAAGGGCAGGGTGGAAACGTGCTAAAAATATTTCACTAGCCTCGGTGACTGGAAAGGCACCTGTAGGAGACACCAGACCCTCAAAGGGCAAACCCCATGGAGGGAACAGGTGAATGGAATTTTGCTATCCCCTGGCAAAAGTGCATTCACTCCTCCAGTTCTTCAAACTACAAAGCACTTCCTATAAAGTGGGCCGTTGCTCTCACTTGGCACTGCTTTCCTTTTTTTTTTAATCAAGCCTCTGAAATGTCTTTCTCTCCTAGTTGGTCTCTATTTCCTGCTGGTTGATGTCCCAGCTACACAGCTCTGGCCAGCCCGAGGAAGCATTCTCTGCCTTCTTTGGCCCTCGCCATCAGCTGCCCCCACTTTTCCAGAAGAACTTGGATCTCTGAGTCTCTGACTCTAGCTCAGGGGCGCTGTTTGGTTGGCAGTGTAACTTGAAGACTCGTGGACAAAGTGAATTCTCAGGCCCAGCAAAGAACTGGCTCAAAGGCAGGGTCTAGGGATTCGGTTTGCTCTGGATTCAAGGTCCTTTTTCTCAGGTGTTGTGCTGCTATTTCCTGTTGAAGGAGACTCAGGAGAGAACTAGATTCTTTTAGGCTCTTTTAGTTAGGGACAGGAGTCCACAGGGGGAACAGGAAGCTATCACCTCCACCTTGGTAGGAATGCAACTCATGTCTGATCCACTTTCATCCATGATGGCTGCAGTGCCCCCTGCTGCCTCCACAGTGAGTCAGCCACTTGAATTTGAAAAACCACCCTCACATACCTACCTGAGTCTGACAAAACCCATGTTAACTGACTATAAAGGCTTGTCCATGATGACCTCAGCTGTCTCTACCCTGTGATCTCATCAGTCTGGACACATGTAAATCTGGATTTCCCCTATCCAGCCTGGCTGGATAGAGGAGAGCACTTTTTTTTTGGCCTGGGAAGTTTTCTGCTTGCCTTCTATCTGCTTTATGCCAAAGTGATTATATGTATGGCTTTTCTCCAATCTTTGAGCCTACCATGTATTTCCTCTAAACTCTGGGCTTGCTACATATATAATTTCTTTAAACTCTAGGTAACCACGGGTATAATGAATCTTTAATTTCTCCGTCTCTGCTTTGGTACTTTCCCTCTATTTTTTTTTCCTCCTCTAGTCTCCCTCAAGCCAACACCACTTAATCTCTTTAACTTTCTTCCACGCGGAGGCTCAAGAATGGATGCTGTGCCTCCCACACGAGTGTGGGTTTCTTCTAAATCTTTGGGGGCTTTTTGGATTGTTTTTTCAAGGTAAGGTCTCACACTAGTCCAGGCCGACTTGGAACTCAACTCACTCTGTAGTCCCAGGCTGGCTTTGAACTCACAGCAATCCTACCTCTACCTCCCAAGTGCTGAGATTAAAGGCCTGTGCCACCACGCCCGGCCTAAATCTTTTTGCATGGGCTTTTAGCCCCTGTCTTCCACGTGCTTGTGAACCTGCCTTTTCCTAGATCCTCATTTCTTGTAAATTAACTTCATAAACTATGCTTTGCCTTCCAAAGAGTGTGTGTTTCTTTTAAATCTTTTAGCATTGGCTTGTAGATCCTGTCTTTCATGTGTGTGAACTGCTCCAGCTTTTTCTAAATCCCAATTCCCCTAAGAAAACCTCACAATTTATGATTTCTCCCTAAAGAAATTCAATAATTCATAATTTATCCCTTTCAAGTCTGTTTTTTTTAATCAATTCTTTGTTAAATAGGATAAGAACCCAAAACTGGGGTTCATAAGTCTGGGAGGCCCCTCCTGAACCTAAGACTCTTGCTTCACGGTGAATTGAAACACTCCCTCCAAGAAGGAGGGAGGCTCACAAGGCTTTGTAGGTTCCTGAAAAGCACAGGTTGAGGAAGTTCAGAAAGATACAATATCATGAAAGGAGAAAAGAAGTTCTGGGGAGAGGAGACTCACTCCAGTGGAGATGCCAACAAGCTGTACAGGGAGGGAGCAGAGCTGGCAGCCCTGCTAGGATGGGCTTCTCAGGGATGCAGGTGCCTTTGATCACCTGTGCTCCTGGAAGTAAGCCCCATAAACTCACTGGTTCACCAAGGTAGACTTGGGTGGAATCCTTTCTTTGACCTGTCATTGGTACCCTGTCTGGGGTAAACAGATCTTTGCTCATGTATCCCTTTCTTTCTCCTTGCTTCCCTTCTGTCACTGTCTTGAATTCTGTAGCTCTGTGCTCCAGCTTAGGTGCAGCTGGTACGGCTAACATAGGTTGTAACTATACTTTACACCTGGCCCAGCCCGTGAAGCATGGCTCCCCAGTTCTATCCTGAAGTTACCCACTTCCCTCTAATAATCACTAGTTAAGAGTTGTCAGGGGCGAAAGCTTTTGGGGGCCTTTGGAGGCACACCCTGGCTTAGTCTTGGACAGCACCTGACAGCCTGCCAAGAGGGGCTTGGCTTAATGAGTTTCAGGAGGTGATCACGATTGGCTATTATGCACAGGTTCTTATCATTAACCCCCTGATTGGCCAGGAAGCTCTATATATACTGCCTTGTTCCCCGCAATAAAGAACACACGTTCGTCAACCCACAAGCGGCGTGTGTATTTGTGTGATCACTGCCCTCCGCGGACGACAGCCAGTGAGAGGTGGTGGCTCGTATAGGGAAATGAATACAGGGAATGAACAGAAAAAGGGGAACAAACAGAAAAGGGGAGCAAACAAAAATGGGGATTGAAAAGAGAAATGTAGGAAACGAAAAAATAAGAGGAAGGTCTGTTCTCTCTGCTGCCTTTTCCTTCTCTTCCTCTTCTCTCTTTCTGTCTCTCTCTCATCTATCCATAAATTTAGCCTAGGGAAGAGAGGCAAAAGGTTCGCGATAGAGTGAAAGGAATAGAAGAAGGATGGGCTCCGAAATCTCACAGGCCCTTGTGGGGGCTCCTTTTTGGGCATTGTCAAAGATGATGGGGACTCTGTTAAAAGTATTGACAGATCCCATAACACCAGCCAGGTTGCCTGAAATGGAAAGAATGAATGGGGAGGAATCAGATGGGGAGGAATTAGGAGTTGGGTTCAGAAACCTTCATGAGGAAACTCCACAGGCTGGGGGGAAAGTGGAGCCAACAGCGCCACCACTTCCTTATAATTACAATGGGGAATATTCCTGCAGAAGGGAACCCCCATGGTTGGGAACAACTTGCTGTCCTGTATTCGAGGATGCCCAACAACATAGATATCATCAGCCATTAAGACTTTAAACTTGTAAAACAATTAAAGGAGGCAATAAGCACTTATGGGCCTCAAGCTGCCTATATGATTTCTATGTTAGAATCATTAGCAACATCTAATCTGGCACCTTTAGTTTGGGTAAACACTGCAAGAGCCACCTTATCGGGAGGTCAGTATTTACTGGGGAAAACCATGTTCCATGAGCATTGCACCGACACAGCTAGGCATAACGCTGCCGCAGGGAACCCAGGCTGGGTTATTGACATATTAACAGGGTCGGGCAACTACTCAGATATCCAGGATCAAATAAATTATCCTCCGGCAGTATATATGCAAGTAGCAGCTGCAGCAAATAAGGCTTGGAAAACTTTGCAGGGGGTTGGTGATTTACAAGGACAGTTGTCCAAGGTGTTATAGGGACCCAATGAGCCTTATGCTGATTTTGTGGATCGTCTGCTCCAAACTGCCTTTTGT
The DNA here is from genome assembly GCA_004024765.1 of Zapus hudsonius. Taxonomy (NCBI): domain Eukaryota; kingdom Metazoa; phylum Chordata; class Mammalia; order Rodentia; family Dipodidae; genus Zapus; species Zapus hudsonius. The sequence continues at coordinate 27,523 of PVHP010009219.1, forward strand.
ATTTTTGGGGATGCTGAACAAGCTATGCCTTTGGTAAAACAACTAGCGTATGAACAAGCCAATAGGTGGTGTAAGGAGGCCATTAGGCCATGGAAGAGTAAAGACCTTTCAACATACCTAAAAATTTGTAGGGACATAAACTACATAGTTGTACAGGGTCAAGTTATGGCAGCAGCAATAACACAAGGCTTACATGCTAATCAGAAGTACTGTAGAGGAGGTCCGCCAAGAATTTGTTTCCCTTGCCAGAAGCCAGGACATATTAAGGTGCAATGCCCTGAGCTGAACTCTTTTAGCAGAGAACCCCGCAGAGCAAAACCAGGAATATACTCTCATTATAGAAAAAGAACTTAGTGGTCAGGGGATGATAAACCATTAGAGCCTAATACAAGGCCCTCAATAAAATGTGAGGGTGGGCCCAGCTCCCCGGGGCCCACAACAAATGTACGGGGTGATTCAGCAGGGACCAAAGGTCTGGTATCCTCCAACCGACTGAGGAAAACAAAATCAGGGAGAGCAAGATTAGATATTTGTGCCACTTCCAGGCTGGTCCTGACTCCTGATATGGGAGTGCAACCCATTGATTCAGATTGGCAAGGCCCTATCCCAAATAACTGTATAGGATTAATCCTAGGCAAAAGCTCCGCTAGTTAAAGAAGACTTATAATTCATCCAGGAGTTATTGACCCTGATTTCTCAGGCCAAGTTAAAATACTGGCCTCCTCCCCAAAAGGAATAACAGTTATATCTCCTGGAGAGGAAATTGCTCAAATGCTCATTTTGCCTAGCCAACATCACCTGGATTCTAGTAGAGGAAAAAAGGGGCTAGAATCATCAGGTGAGCCACTGGCTTACTTAACTTTGGAATTAAAAGAAAGACCCTTATTAACATTGAAAATCAGAGAAAATTTTGGGGGCTCCTGGACACGGGGGCTGACAAAAGTATAATAAAAATCTCTTGATTGGCCTAAGGATTGGCCAGTTGTCAAGACTCTTCGAGGATTAGGAATAGCTGAAAGTCTTGACCAAAGTGCCACTACCTTGCAGTGGAAAGATGAGGAAGGACATAGTGGATTGTTTCAACCTTATGTATGTGCATTGCCGATTTCTTTATGGGGAAGAGATGTATTAAGCCAAATGGG
>PVHP010009219.1:28764-51092 GCA_004024765.1 Zapus hudsonius
AAACTTGGAGGCTGCTTATAAGTTAGTTAAGGAACAAATGGACGCAGGACATCTACAGTCTTCCACTTCTCCATGGAATACTCCCATATTTGTTATAAAAAGAAATTGGGAAAGTGGAGGTTAATTCACGACCTCAGAGCTGTTAACAATCAAATGTATCCTATGGGCCCCATTCAGTGTGGTTTGCCTCTTGTTTCAGTATTACCAAAGGATTGGCCCACTATAATAGTAATAGAAACAAAAGATTGTTTCTTTTCCATGCCTTTACATAAGGATGATTATTCGAGATTTGCTTTTACTTTGCCTTCTATTAATCATTCTCAACCTGATCAAAGATTCGAATGGGTGGTTTTGCCTCAGGGAATGGCTAATAGTCCCACCATATGTCAAATATATGTAGACAAGGCTTTGAGATCTACCCGTAATCGGTAACTCACTCTGAATTCATATTCACTGTGGAGGAACAAGTCAAGGCCTTCCATAATAAATTCCATGTTAACTCTACCACCTTACGCCAACAGTTTCATATCACTAAGGACCTTGCTCGTGTGCCCCCCCCCCTTATTCCAGTACAATCTTTTGGAATCAGCCCTCGAGGTTTAAAACCTAATCACATATGGCAAATGGATGTTACTCACATTCCAGAATTTGGTACTCTTAAGTTTGTACATGTATCTGTGGATACATGTTCAGGAATTATTTTTGCATCACCTCACAGTGGAGAAAAGGTCAAAGATGTTATTTCCCACTGTCTCCAAGCCTTTGCCACTTGGGGAATCCCTAAACAAATTAAAACTGACAATGGTCCCACTTACACTTCAACTTCCTTTACGCAATTCCTCACTAAATTTGAGATTTCTTTAATGACAGGCATTCCTTACAATCCACAAGGTCAAAGTATTGTTGAGCGTGCTCATCTTACCCTCAAAAATGCTCTTTGCAAACAGAAAGGAGGAATAGGGGACACCTTCAGGTCTCCTAAAGACAAACTTTCTGTTTCACTCTTTATTTTGAATTTTTTAACACTGGACAATGAAGGTCGCTCTGCAGCTGAAAGACATACAAACCATAGACAATTTAATGGAGTGACTGTAAAATGGAGGGATATTCTTACTGGCCAATGGTGCGGCCCGGATCCAGTACTTCATTGGGGCTGAGGCTCGGTTTGTGTATTTCCACAGAGCAAAGCCTCACCAATTTGGGTCCCAGAGTGACTGACTCGGCCAGTGATAAAAAATCAAGATGATTCTGAGTAAGGTAAGCGAAGTAGATATATTTTTATTATTCCTACACCTGTTCTCCATTTTTGCTCCTTACTCAGTTCTAAAATTTCTATCAGTGTTTAAATATGTGCTAATACTGTATGGTTTGTCAGTTTTCCTAAAAATTATATTTATAGACACATTACATACGAGAAATACCTGTGATTTCTCTGAATTCTATAAGGTATAAGAGACTAAGTGTCTAGACAAATATGTGTTGAATCCCAATTTTCCTATGAAAGCCAATTACTAGGGCTTATGGACTTAACAAAAGAAAGAGCATATACTTTTGTGCTCCACTGGCTTTTTGACTTTAGGACAGAGTTCCTCCTATTGCCAAAATCCCAGAAATAGACATATTTTCCAATACTTCCGTCTGGCCAACGGGTTTATGACGAATGAAAAGGAAATATACTAGGAGAATTATATCTTCCTTGCATTGCTTAAAATCCATGATTGTATAGGTAAACTGAGTCAAAGAAAAAGACATTTCTTTTCTCGTCTATTGCTCAATGGTTAGAGACAATATCTGCTATAAGTACTATATGTTTTCTGCTTGCTTATAAATAAAAAAGAAGGGGAGAATGCCCCTAGAAAGTGTCTTTCTTAATTTTGGGATTTTTGCAAAAAGACTAGTCATGGCAAGTTATAAAAGAAGTGACTGTCATAGGCTGACCACTGCTAACACTGGACCTGATCACTCCAGTTATAGCTGTTTGTTCAGTGACTGTTTGTGGGTTAAGAAATGCACAAGAGGAACTCTTGGGGTACTCACCAAGACTAGCCATGTTTCTTTGTGAAGGACAATGTCATGGTTTGATACAGGTGTCCCCCACAAACAATTGAATGTGTTCTGATAGATCGATCCTCAGCTGATGGCAGTTTGGGTTTTACAACCTCGATGAAGCTGTGTTGTTGGGGGTGGGCTTATGGGGTTATAAGCCAGCTTCCCCTTGCCAGTGTTTGGCACACCTTCCTGCCGCAGTGCTATGGCAGGGGTGATGTCCAGCCCTCTGCTCATGCCATCGTTTTCCCTGCCAGAATGGAGTCTCCCCTCGAGTCCGTAAGCCAAATAAACCCATTCCTCCACAAGCCGCTTTTGTTTGGGTTCTTTCTGGCAGCAACTAGAAAGCTGACTGCAACAGACAAATTGAGTTTTTGGGATGAAAGTTGCTTACTGATATTAATTTTCTAGGGTGAGGTTCTCATATGTAAAAGCATTGTGAGATGGTTCTATTTGTTTATGCTAATACTGCCAGGTGGTCATCATTTGACTTGTAAGGTTTAATTTCAGTCATTGTGGTTTCTATCCTCCTATTAGATAAATGTGTTGAAATAACTTAATTAAGCTAACAACACTGGTTGTCACAGGTTTTCCTTTTCAAAAACTTGACAGGATTGGACACTGCTTTGCTTTGTTGTGGATGATCGCAGAGTTTCCATCTAAGATATTATTTCAACAATTGTCTTATTTCGTATACTTGAACTAACTCTTTAAGATATTCCCTACTCCAGTGTACAAGTTTAGAATTCTATTAAGTACAGTACTGCAGATGCCTCAATATATTTCAGTTCCTGTGGATGTCGGTTCTCATACATCAATTGCAGTTCGTAAAAGAACTTCTGTCATCATTGCTGCAATAGCTGTTTCAGCTGTGACGGCTACTACAGCTGCTGTCGCTTTTGCTACTTCAGTTTCTACAGCAGAGACTCTCAATAATCTTTTTTCTGCGGCTGCCCAAGCTCTGAACATCCGGGATCAATTAAATGGACAATTTAAAACTGGGCTTATGATTCTTGATCAACGAATTGTTCCTGTGCAGAAAGACTTGGTATCGTTGGACAATTAATGACATTGTGATGTGTTCGTTCTATTGTATTTGTCCTATTGTGGGACTTTATATAATTGATGTTTTGCAGCAAAAATGTCTAGACAGCTGTCATAACTAGTCATTGGACTTATGAGCTTAATCTTTATTGCTAACTTATGAGTTTAATAACCTAACCCAATCCTTATTGCTAAAGTGCATATCCCGACTATAGCGTCTACGATAAGAACTCTTGGTCTGATGTGCATTAACGCTTTGCCAATCTTTGCCAACAATTGCAAGCACAGCTAATTAAAGCAAGCCATGTCAGCTATGGGTGACCGATCCTCCCCCCATGTATGGATTAAAATGCTGGATCGGTAGTCAGAGACGGGTAAGATCCATGGAAATACATATCAACCTAAGACAGGGGTCTGACACTTGGAGGTCAGAATTCCAATGACGGGTGAGAGTGTAATTTTCCATGGACAACCTAAGACAGACACGATCCCGAGCCTATTTTTTTAATAAAAGAAAAGGGGGATATGTCAGGGGCAAAAGCTTTTGGGCGCCTTTGGAGGCACACCCTGGCTTAGTCTTGGACAGCACCTGACAGCCTGCCAAGAGGGGCTTGGCTTAATGAGTTTCAGGAGGTGATCGCGATTGGCTATTATGCACAGGTTCTTATCATTAACCCCGATTGGCCAGGAAGTTCTATATATACTGCCTTGTTCCCCGCAATAAAGAACACACGTTCGTCAACCCACAAGCAGCGTGTGTATTTGTGTGATCACTGCCCTCCACGGGCGACGGGCAGTGATAAAGTGTCTAAGGTCCATGTCTTAATAGCCTTCCCAGAAATCAGGATCTACTGGAAGGACAAGTGAATGTATAAAAGACATGTTGGAGCATTCTTAATGATAACACTGTGTATTTATTTTAAGAAAGAAATAGCAAGCCTGCAAGTGCAGCCTTGTAATCAGAAGGGTGAGGCAGGAAGATCAAGAGTTTGGGTTACATACAGCAACTCTATTTCAAAACCAAAAGGGTTTTTGGAGGGATGATTCAGTGGGTGAGGTGTTTGTTTGCAAAGCCTAATGGTCTGTGTTTGATTCCCCAGTGGCCTCGGGAACCTGGATGCACAGGGTGGCACATGCATCTGGAGTTCATATGCAGTAGCTGGAGGCCTTGGGCCTTCCTTTCCTTTCCTTCTTTCCTCTTCTTTCCTTTCCCTTCTATTCTCTTCTCTCTTCTCTCTCTCCTCTGCTTGCAAATAAACTAAACACAAAAGGAAAATAGAAAAGAAAAAGACCCGATTCTTAATGGCATTGTGGGAGATTTATAGGCTAGTGCATTCTTTGCTGTGAGTAGGGAAGTCATGCCTGATAAGATCTAGTCCTATGGAATAAGAAGGAAGGAGTTCCTGCCTCCATACACAAAGAGAATTAAAATACAAATTCCCAGATGGCTCAACAGCTGAAACTGATATAAGACATCAAAGGCACATTTTTGGCAATCACAATGGCAGTCACACACAATGAAAGCCTCAGTCTCTTTCCTCACACCCTTATGTCTTCACTGGCCAGAGCAAAGAACCCACCTTTATGCTCTGTCTCTAGTGTCTGCCATCCTGTCCCTATCACACCCCACATCCTGTCTTGTCCTCTAGGCAGAAAAACTTGCTGAAAGAAATGTTAAAGAATGAAGTCACACACAGGGCCCATACCTGAAACACACCCAAATGATCTGTTTCTTCTCTTCTGTAATGTGCCTATTAGTCCACTAATGTCAGAAAGGAAAGAATGGCTGCTCTCCACCTTCCAGACCCTGTGATGAACAGTAATTCTGCCCCTGCAGTCTAACACATCACACTGCATTTCATGCAACGGGATATTTTTAAAGGGCACCAACACAATTACCTAGCTGCATTTTAACAGAATGAATATGTTGGCAAAGAAACTCAAAACATTCAAAAATGCAACCACTAATACTACTGTTATAAATAGCCCTGAGGATTAACAACAGAGCTGAGGAGTCTTATACATGAGAAAACACAACACAAAGCAGGATATGGTGGTGCATGCCCTGGTAATCCTTGCCTTGGGAAGTGGAGTTAGGAAGATGCCAGTTCAAGTCCAGCCTGGCCTACATAGTAATCTATGAATAAAGACACAGAAGTATTCAGATACATGAACATGTCAATACAAATAGGAAAAAGCAACAGGAAAGTATATGTCAGTCTCAGAGCTCCCTCCCCTTTCCAACTTTGAACGAAGCTTTTCTTCAAAAGGGCCCTGCCCTTCCGCCCTACATTAGACCCAGGCACTAGCACCTCCATAAGCCCTCTCCCACTGGCCAACCCACCATGTCCCAAGAGGTATAAGCCTGCTGCCACTAGCTTTGCCCTCTGTCATGGTTTGATCCAGGTGTCCCCCACAAACAAATGAATGTGTTCTGGGTAATTGATCTTAAGCTGATGGCAGTTTAGATTTTACAAACTCGATGGAGCTGTGTTGTTGGGGGTGGGCTTTGGGGGGTTATAAGCCAGCTTCCCCTCACCAGTATTTGGCACACCTTCCTGCTGCTGTTTCCAGTGCTGTGGCAGAGGTGATGTCCACCCCTCTGCTCATGCCATCGTTTTCCCTGCCAGGATGGAGTCTCTCCTCGAGTCCGAGTCTGTAAGCCAAATAAACCCATTCCTCCACAAGCCGCTTTGCTTGGGTTCTTTCTGTGTAGCAACTAGAATGCTGACTACAACACCCTCCCTCCTTTTCTGCCCCACTCTTTTGCTGACTTGGGTGTGTATATTTCTACTTTTCCCTGCTCCTCTTCTCTTTCATATTCTCCCTCCCCCTCTCACCCCTCCCCCTTCCCATGCACATACAAACAAGGGCAGGACCACTGCCTCTACCTCAGTGTATGCATGCTGGTCCCTCCTTCCTTCCCCATCCTAAGCCATGCCCCCACCCTTCTCTGCTTTCCCCCACAGAGCAGGTTTCCCCTTCCCACTGGTGACTTTTGTTTTGTTTTGTTTTGTTTTGTTTTTTGGTGCCGAAACCCGGGATCACTGGTGACTTTACCTGCTTTAATCAGTATGTCGCTATAACCCAGGGAAGGCATTGTACACCTATGCCATAGGCTTCCCTGTTCCCCTTAAGCGATGCCACCCAGCTTAAACCCACACAGTGGTCTCAGCCTCTACTTCAGACTCCCTTCACACCTGAAAGTGCAAACTGCAGTCACTTAAATGCTGTGAACAAGGTGGTGGTAGATTTTTACATAGAATGTGTGTGGCCCTGGGTTCCATCCCCAACACTGCATATATAAACATGCATGCATTCATACACGCAAGCACAAATATACAGTAGGTAAAGAGGCTTATCTATGTAAACAAATGCAGAAGAAAAACCATGAGATTCCAATATACTCATCTATCTAGCCTTTGTGGAATTCTCTCCACTGCCCAAAGCCCACAGTAATCAACTACATTTCCAATCCTCAAATGTCCTCCTTGAATTCCCTGCTTGGAGCCTGTTGTTATGCTCAGCATGTCCAGGTAAATGCTGTTGGAGTTAAGGGTCTCCTCCTAGAAAAAGAAACAAAAAGATATACACAAAATACACAACACATAAGGAAGGCAACTCAAGACAATGATGTTAACTATGTCTACCATATGCCACAGAAATGTTGAACCTGGATAGTGAAAAAAGCAAGAACTCCATTATAAAATCAGGGGGGATTATAAAGTCAGTGAGATTTACCACCAAGTCCTTTGAATACAAAGAATAGACTCACTGTGGCAGTACACACCTGTAATCATAGCAACTGCAAGGCTGAGGCAAGATGAGGCAGCCTGACATTTTAGGTGTGGGGGCAGATGGCTCTACTATCGCAGAATAAGTGGATGTCATCAAATGTTCCTCCAAATAAGTGTGGCTGTGAAAGTATGCAATCCAAGCACTTGGGAGGTGTTAATAGGAGGATCAGGAATTCGAGGCCATCTGTAGCTACATAGCAAGTGTGAGGCCAACCTGGGCTACATGTGACCCAGTCCCAAAAAACTGGGGAGGGGCTAGAGAGATGGCTCAGCAGTTAAGGCACTTGCCTACAAAGCCTAACAACCTTAGTTTAATTCCCCAGCACCCACATAAAGCCAGGTGCACAAAATGGCACATGCAGCTGGAGCTCCTTTGCAGTAGCTAGAAGCCCTGATGTGCCCATTTTCATGCTCTCTCTCTCTCCTTGCAAACAAAATATTTTTTTAAAAACCAACAACAAAGAGCCAGACATGGTGGCTCATGCCTATAGTCAGAGGCTGAGGTAGGAGGGATCACTTGTGAGCTCAAGACCAGCCTGAGGCTACAGAGTAAATTCCAGGTCCACCCCAATGAGACCTGCTCCTTTACAAAAGGAAAGAAAAAATTGGGGGCTAAGGAAACAGCTTAGTAAGTAAAAGTGCTTGCCTTGCAAGCATGAGGACCAGAGTTTGATTCCCAGCAAGCACATACACTTTAAAACAAACGAGTCAGCATGGGGACTCATGTTTATAATCCTAGCAATAAAATGCTTCCTGTGCAAGCACTGAGTACTTGAGCTTGTGCCCCCAAGAACCCACAAAAAAGCAAAAGCAGGCTTCTGTAATCCCAGCATGCTAACTGCAAGAAACAGAATTTCCCAGAAGCTCTTGAACCAGCTAAGAGCTAGCCTGGCGAATGCAGTGGAGAACAATGAAAATGAGACCCTGCCCCACGTAAGATTAAAGACATACTTGAAGTTGTGCTCTGATGTCTACGTGTTTCTTACACTTATATAGCACACACAGTGAATGGTATCTAAGGAATGACATTTGAAGTTATCTTCTAGCCTCCACGTCACATACACACATGTACACATGCGCGCGCACGCAGATGCATGAACAAAATGATTCAAATAACATTTCTCCTAAGAAAGCATTAGTCTTCACCCTTCATAATACTTTACACCCCTGAAGTAATAGTAAATAATGCTGCACATGTATGCTCACCCACAACCACCCATATGTGCTAAGTGGCTTATGGAATATTTCACTGTGTCCCTACATACCAGCTCACTGAGGATGGGATTCTTTTCTTTCTTTTTTTTTTTAAATGGGGGGGGGGGGCAGGTGCAGTGGCGCAGGCCTTTAATCCCAGCACTCGGGAGGCCAAGGTAGGAGGCTCATCTGAGTTCAAGGCCACCTTGAGACTACATAGTGAATTCCAGGTCAGCCTGGGCTAGAGTGAGACCCTACCTCGAACCCCCCCCCCAAAAAAAAACACCAAAAAATGCCTTCTGTATCATTAAATTTTGTGAACCCCGTGGGTTTAGAGTACGGTTCAGGAAGAGAGCATTTGCCTACCATGAAGGACTTGAGGCCCTTGATTCCATCTATAACCACCCTCCTCCTCCTCTGTCTCCTCCTCCTCCTCCTCCTCATCATGGTAGAAAAGTTTCTCAAGAAATATCGGTATCCAGGGCTGGAGGTGTAGCTCAGTGGTAGCATGCTTGCCCTATCATAAACAAGGCCTTTGGTTTAATGCCCAGGCAGAGGTGGGGGTGGGGAAGAACAGGGAGAGGAGGAGGAAAAAAGTTTTATCTTGTTTCTTGATTTTGGTTTATTCATTCATTTGTCATTTCACTATAGCTAGAGACTAGCTACACACGGCTTTTCTTATTAAAGCAAACCCACCACACAGATAAAATGATATAGCCTCCATAGTGGAAGCCAGCTATCTGCTACTCCTTCACCTCAGCCACCATAACCATGACCCCACCTAAATATTAGCAGTCTCAGAGCCCAAAGGATCTGAGTTATTTGGTTTTTTTTTCTCTCTTACGTAGCCCCAACTAGCCTGGAATTCATGGTCTTCCTGCTTCAGCTACAAAGTACTGAGGTTATAAGTGTGTCACCACACTTGGCATGACCCCAGTTACTTAATCAGTACATTCTACAATCACAAAAATACAACTGCTCAAAATATCACTTCCATTAAACAGGCTTTGGACTCAACTGCCCTGAACAGGCTATCCTTATGGATAAAATCTGGATGGTTCCCAGGCACTGATTCTAAATGGTTTTAGTGAGGGTTGTTGGGTTGTAAAAAGTACCTTGAGTGGTAGAGACATAGGAAAACACCTTGTTCTGGAGCAGAGGGGAGGAATCAAGTGTCTGGGCAGGATAGAGGTATGGTAAGAAGCTGTTCTCACACCATAAGTGCTTTCTTTGCATAAATGAAGCAAGTGATGTGGAACCTGGAAGAACAAAACCAGACTTTAACAGTGATGTGCACCTTTTACTTTCTAGAAAATGCCAGCACCACCCAATGGGCATGCTTGCTGGCTTCCCCAAAGGTTCCCTGCCTTGAAAGCAAGGGGTCTTTGTTGTCACAGGTTTGACAGGGACAGTCTAAAAAGAGGTGACATTTATCCAGCCTTTATGACCTACTGGGCAGCCATCTGTTCATGGCTCTGCCAATATTCATTCATTCATATTCTTACTCTCCCTCTCTCCCTCTCTTTGCCCCTTGCCAACAAAGTACATTTCCATTTCCATCTAGATCAAGTGGCCAGCCCAAAGCAGCAGGGTACTCTCCTGGCACAGCTATAAATAAGGACTGGGCAGCCTCTGGGAGCCAGCTGCCTCTTACATGTGACAGCAAGGGTGGGTGGAATGCTGGAAGCAAGCCAAACTTGGGCCTACTGCCCAGACAAGCCCATTAAGAGGTCAGCAGAGGTCCCTGGTGTCTGCTGGGCTTCGGCTCACTGGCCCCCTCCTCCTGGCACTCCCAAGTCTCAAGAGAGGATGTTCAGCCCCACAGCCTCATCAGCACACTCATCTTGTCAACTGAACTGTACGTCAGGAATTCAATCTGCACAGAGAAATCTTTTAAAGCTGAAGACTGTAAGCTAAGTGGATCTATTTTTGAAAGGTTGTAGTTAGGAAGGACTTGGTGAAGGTGTTACCCCCATTCATGAGGCTCACAGATGAGTTCACTTCCAGCACTGCAAACAAAAAAGTGAACTTTATTGTTAAGGCTGTGGGTCAGTTCTCAATTACTCAGACTTCAAAATGAACTTAATCTATAGCGAGGCCAATTACATAATTCAGTTTCTCTGAACCGAGCATGGTAGTGATGCAAGTCTGTAACTCCAGCATTCAGGAAGCTGAGGCACAAGGATCACAAGTTTCAGGCCAGTGGGCTTAGTGAGACCCTGTCTCAAGTGACACCTTCTCTGTGTATGTGTCTTAATCTATTAAAGGCCATTGATGGGACTGGAATGTAGCTCAGTGGTAGAGCTCTGGGTTCAATGTCCATTACCTGGTACAGAGTGTGTGGTAGACACATGAGTAAAATATGCTGATATGTATGTATGAAATTGTCATAATGAAACCAGGCCTAGCGGCTCATACATGTAAAATTCAGGAGGCTATTAATTTATAGGTAAGCCTGGTCTACAATTCTGTAATTCCAGCACTCAGGAAGCTGAGGCAAAAGGATCACAAGTAGCAGGCTAGCAAGGCCTAACATAGTGAGACTCTATTTCAAAAAAATAAAAGATTGTGAGCTTAGAGGTCTTTGTGTTGAAATCATTGGTTTCTGTCTCACTGGCTTATCCTGTGTTGATTTAATGGCTGTGGCTGTGGGCCCCTTGTTCATTACTCATCCATCACGACTCAGGGAACTATGCGGAAGAGGGGGGCGGAAAGATTGTAAGAGCCGTGGTGGGGGAGATTATCCAGAGGCACAGCCAGGAGAACCTGGCTGAATACTAGGCTATCCATGGTCCCCTGTCACAAGGACTGATCCAGACGACCCATGGAGGAGGTTAGCCAGTGGAGGGGGGAGGGGAGGGCAGTGGGGAATTGGGGATAACAACTCATTGTTTGCCCACTAAATGTTGTAACTCATTATGGACAATAAATTAAAAAATATTTATAATAAAAAAAATAAATAAAAGAGCCGGGTGTGGTGGCACACACTTTTAATTCCAGCACTCAGGAGGCAGAGGTAGGAGGCTCACTGTGGGTTCAAGGCCAGCCTGAGACTACATAGTGAATTCCAGGTCAGCCTGGGCGAGAGCAAAGCCCTACCTTGAAAAAAATAAATTAATTAATTAAAATGGCATAATGAAATCCATCATTTTGCATGTTAACTGAAAAGTAATAAAAACAGCTAAAATAATAAAAGCCATCAATGTTTTCAAGCCAAAGTTTATAAACATTAGTTGCATGCCTTGGTTACAGTATGTATACAGGCTTCATAAAAATCTAGTTCCTTCACTACAATGAATAAAGAATTGAAAGACAAAATCTTAACTTTTTACGTTGATCCAGAAAATAACGTCTCAAACTGGGATGGTGGTGCACAGCTTTAGTCTCAGCTGAGGTAGGAGGATCACTGTGAGTTCAAGGCCAGCCTGGTACTACAGAGTTCCAGCTTGGCCTAGGCTTCAGGGGTGGGGGCGGGAAACATATGTTAGTTTCACCTGGTACTGAAGGAAGGAGAAAGCTAGCTTCTTTTAGGTGGTCCTAATTAGGAACAGGAGCCTAAAGAGAGAAACCAGAAAATGCCACCCTGCCTTAGCAGGAATGGAACTCCTGACTGATCCAGATTCATCCACAAGGGCTGCAATGTCCCCTGCTGCCTCATCTAGCATGCTACTTAGCTGGGCTGGCCTTTGAGGTCAGCCCTCTTGAATCTGCAAGCCAATCAGGTCTGGGGAGAAAGAAGAGAGTGCATTTTTAAAAAAAAATATTTTATTTATTTGAGAGAGAGAGTGAGAGAGAGAGGACCACCATGAATCAATATCATTATCAATTTATTCTCCCCTAGGTGGGGCAGGGGGAGCCAGACTCATGTGTACACTGTGACCAGAGAAAGGACAGGTAAAGAAAGAGTGTAGAGAGACAGAAAAAGAGTGCTGGAAAACACTCTCTATAGTCCATTGAAAATGTATTGTTTCATCAGATTCAAGTATGTAAAGGGAAGGCATGATTGGTTTGTAGTTTCAAAGAGCAGGGTCCAGGGCCTGCCCACTTGGATAGTGAAGGTCACGCATCTAGGTAGTGTGCTAGACTGTGGGCAGCAGGGGCACTGTAGCTGTTACAGATGAATCTAGATCAGAGAAGAGTTTCATTCCTGCCAGGGTGGAGTGGCACCTTCTGGTTCTCTTTTGAACTTCTGTCCCTAACTGAAACTGTCTGAAAGAAGCTATCTTTCTCCTGAGTCTCTTACATTTCTAGCAGCAATCCTCCTCAGAGCACCCCACCACCACCACCAAAGAGGAAGATGGATTCTGCCCAAGGAAGGACTCTCTGGAGATGACAGGAGGGAAGCATGGAAAGGGAAGGAAGGACACAACCGCTGCTATAGAAGCCAGTGTCTTACGCAGGCCACACCACTGCACATAACCTCTCCTGGGAACTTCTGTGCTAATAACCAGCACTGCAGCCCTTGGGGCTGCAAGGCAACCTGCTTACTCACTGCCAGATCCATGGAGTCAGGGCAGAGGGGAACATGACACAGTACCGGTCTGAAGGTGAGGTCAGTGCAACACTGTAATAAGGAGAAGGGATGCAAGCTGTGGGAAGTCTGCTCTCAGCCTCCTTTCTGCAAATGTGGAACCATAGGACACAGGCTGCCAAACCCTAACAGTCTCCTGAGAAAGAAAGCCCTTGCTACTTTGGTGTGAATCTGTTCCTGAATGCAGGCTTAGTGAATGTAATTAGAATCACAAAGTCCTTATCATGACTTGGCCTCAAAAAAACCCACTTGCCACCCAGGACAAGGTCACCAGAAACTATGGAGAGTGAGTGGGATTAAGAACAAGGTACCAGGTTTACTTCGGGTAAAGAAAACCTAATACTACAAATTAGGAAAAAAAAATCAAAAGAATAATTGCATGCCTGTAGTGGCTTGATTCAGGTATCCCCCATAAACTTAATTAGTTCTGAATGCTTGATCCCCAGCTGATGGCACTTGGAATTGGAACCTTTTTGGAGGTACATTGCTGGGGGCGGGCTTAGGGGGGTTATAGCCAGCTTTCCTTTGGCAGTGTTTGGCACACTCTCCTGCTACTGTTGTCCACCTGATGTTGGCCAGGAGGTGATGCCCACCCTCTGTTCATGCCATGTTTTCCCTGCCATCATGGAACGTTCCCTGAGTCTGTAAGCCAAAATAAACCCATTTCTCCACAAGATGGTTTTTGGTTGGGTTCTTTGTTGTAGCAATGAGAAAGCTGACTACAACAGTTTTGGTACCAGAGAGTGGGGTCGTCCTTGATGCCAGAAACCTGATTCTGTGGCTTTTGGCCTTTTGGAACTGATTTGCAGGAGGAATGTGGAAGGATTTAAACCTTGGCCTAAGAGATGTCTTATAGTGCTGTAAAGAGAGCTTCATGGACCATCCTGGTCAGAGTTGAATGACCTGAATGCAGTGAGAACTATGAATTGTGAAGTTTGCGTGAGAGGCTTTGCTGCTTCTGCCTGCCTGTGTCCTGAGACTGTGCAGGGTTGCTTTGCGTGGAAATGGAACTAGTGTGAGCAGATGGAGATGGCACAGAAAATCTTTTGGCCAAAACATGCCCTTTCAGCTGCAATTGTTTGAGAGATTACAACCATTGAGATTGGGCAGGTGATCTGCATTGGGACAGTAGGAAAAATGCAGACTCTTTTGAAGTAAAGGGCCTAAATGCTGAAGGTTTCATGCTCTTCAAAGTTGGCTTTATTCCTCCCTGGATTAACAAATTGATAGCCCACCCAGTACTATGGAGTATAACAAATGCAGGAAAGTGGGTTACTGGATGTGCAACAGGTGGGTTTTTTGTTTGGTTGTTTTTTTTGGAAATGGACATTAGCAGTGTGCAGCAAGCCTGTTGGATTACCTGCATAGAGGCTCCATGGAGCCATGAGGATGAACCACAGGTTGCAGTGGAGACACAGTGAAATGTCAGGACTCTGTTATGTCTGCCAAGGAGAGCAGCCAGCACCAGATGAGGTTTTCTCAGACTGAGTAGACTAGCTGGAGGGGTGGAATCGGAATTCCAAGAGACCGGTCACTGGTTATTATCAGAGTTGGGGTTAGAGTTTGATGTTTACCCTGCTTGCTTTAAATCTTGTATTGGTTCAGTCTGTTTTTGCTATGGCCAATGCTATCTTTTGCAGTGTGAATGTTCTGTGCCATTATGGGTTTGTTTTTTGGTATTATGGCTCATTCAAAAGACCTTGGATTATGGGGATGTTTCAATATCATTAAGATGGATAAAAAACTATGGGGATTTTTAAAGTTTAGCTGAATGCATTATATTTTACATCATCTATGACTATTAGTTTGTGGGGGCCAAGGGTGGACTGTGGTGGTTTGATCCAGGTGTCCCCCACAAACAAATGTGTTCTGAATGCTCTATCTCCTGGCTGATGGCAGTTTGGGTATTGGAACCTTGTGGGAGTGGGCTTATGGGGTTATAGCCAGCTTCCCCTTGCCAGTGTTTGGCACTCTCTCCTACTACTGTTGTCCACCTGATATTGGCCAGGTGGTGATGTCCACCCCTCTGTTCGTGCCATCATTTTCCCTGCTATGGTGGAGCTTCCCCTTGAGTCTGTAAGCCAAAGTACACCCAATTCCTCCACAAGCTGCTTTTGTTCAGGTTCTTTCTGTGGAGCAATGAGAAAGCTGACTATAACAGACAGGGTCTCAATAGGTTTTCTAGGCTGGTGTTGAAGTCTATAGTTCAGACTGAACTCTTGATCCTCCTATCTCAGCTTCCAGGAGTACCTGGAGCTATCTGCATAGCTCTGTCTTTTTGTTTTGCCTGGCAGTGCTGAGATGGAACCCAGGGCCTCATATTTACTAGTTAAGTGCTCTACCACAAAGGTGCAGCCCCAATCCACAGTTGCTTTGTAAAACTGAAATTACAGCAATTTACCTCTGAATTGAGAAAAATGATGAGTTGTTAATGCATATTCTAGGGCACCAGCTAACACAGCTATGACCCCAGCACTGACAGAGTAGGACAAGGACAGCCACAAAGGAGGGGGTTAAGCAGCCCAGTTTTGGCCTTGCTTTTCTCCAAGTGCATCTGCCTAATCCAATGAGTGACCAAATCAATGTAGCCATCCAACAATATGGCCTGTGGCCCAGGGTGAAAATCCCACAGCCTGGATCCACACTGCCCTGCTCAGAACTCCAAGGGCAGAGTTTACACAGTGAAGACCATAGCTCAGGTGGCCACTGTATAGAGGAATGTGCATACAACCCTGAAAAGGGGCACTTCCTGGCCAAGCAAAGAAGAAATAGTAAACATTTGCAAAGTAAGTGTGCTGGATTCAACTTGTCTGGACCTTATCATTCATCTGACTCCTATGATCTCCCACCTCACTCCACTGCCCCCCCCTACCCCACAGCTCATGGGTCGGATTCCACCTGGGTGTTGTGATGTAGAACATATGTGCTCTTGCTGAGTGTTCCAAGTTCCTTTTATCCAGCTACACATTCTTGTCTGCAAAAGAATCTTTGCTGGAGAAAGAGAGAATGATATTGCTGTGTCCCCTTGGGCAGCATTGTCCTAACAAGGCTTCCCAAAGATGACAAGATCACATTGCCAGTGTCCCATGAAACAAGATGCCAGTGCTTTGTGAAACTGGCCTATTGAAATCCTATCCTGCCTGGCCATTTGGTCCCCTGGTCACCACACACACTAAGATAAAAGGGATACAGGAAATAAAAGCCTGGGAGCAGCTGTCATCAGGGGGAGGGGTGTCTATGCAGGAACTACTATTCAAATCTTAACAATCCATCAGTGGCATGTGGTTTACACAGAGATAGATATACTCCTTCCCCACAGGATCATTTCTTAGTCTCCTGAGGTGGGCAATGGTTGGAGCAATCCAGTCTATCACTTGGTCATATTCTTGAGTAGGGAAGTATATTAATATTTATGTTTGCAGATCAGGCTAAGAATTACTTAAAGGGTACCCTTGAATAAACTAGACTTTTTTTTCTTTTCCCTTGGTGTTGGGTATCTCAGGGCCTCAGGCACGATAATCACATGGTCTATCTACCACTAAGCCCCACTCAGAGTCTAGATGCTTTTTGTCAGAAGGCATGTGTAAGGAGCTAAACATAAAATGCTAGCTAATCCATAGGGAGAGAAGGCAGATTCAATGGTTGCCTAGGGGTAGGGAGATTAAAATTGAGATGAAAAAGAATGCATGCTGTAGCTTTAAGAATAACAGGGGCATCTCTCTCTCTCTCTCTCTCTCTCTCTCTCTCTCTCTCTCTTTCTCTGCTTGAAAATGGATAAATAAAATATTTTTTAAAATGTTAAAAAAAAAGAATAACAGGGGCATTTGGAATCAGGAAGTTATTATTCTGGAATCATTCACACGTACTGAGGGACAGACACAAGTCCCAATATTAACTAATCATCAGCTTGGAAAGTTTTCTTCACATCTCTAAAGCATCATGTCAGATTTGTTTTCTGTGTAAACAAGAGTAATATCTGCATATATTACTTAATTCACGCAAAAACACTTTTTAAAAATCTGACATTTGGGAACTAGGGAGATGGCTCAGCAGTTTAAGGTGCTTGCTTGCAAAGCCTGCTGGCCCCAGATTTGATTCCTCAGCCACCATATGTAAAGCCAGACCAGCTGTCATTTGTGGAAGCAAGAGACCCTGGCATGCACACATACACACACACTTATACGCATGCATGCACACAAATAAATACATTTTTAAAAAACTTGACACTTAAGTATATTACCAAAAGGTTTAAAGTATTCAACTTTGTTTTAAGCGCACAATTTGATATAGTCCTTAGAGAAAAAAGTGTGTAGAATATACAGTTCTTCCATAATGCAGCTCCAATTAGTCTTTCAGAACGAAAGTTGAATACCTCTTTGCAAGAATCTTTTAAATACTACCTCAGCAGTACTAGCCAGTAAGTGCTCTATGACTCTTTATGACCCTCCCAGGATGCCTTCTTTTGAAAAGGCTTCAGCCCAGTCAACTGATATCAAATTATATATATGACATTTGTCAAAATATGCAGCGTCCCTTATGATTATAGAAATGCAAAGTAAACAATAAAACTATTTTTCACCTATCACATTCACAAAGAGAAAAAACAAACTGAAAACATTCTATACTGGAGATGACACTGAAAAGCAAATGGCCGGAGAAATTTGGGACCATCCATCCATGCTCACCACATACACAAGTCCCTGCTCGGAATTCAGATACAGAGAAGCCTTGGGGATATGAACGTGGCACCTCTCCCATAGAAGAGATGATAGTTAGGGCTCTGGCCACCCAGGACCAAGAGGTACCAGAGGCAGAAAGGGGAAATTTTCTTTGGCCTGGGGCTGGGTGATGATCCCTACAGGAGATGATTGACTCCTACTCTTATCTCTGCAGAATTAGCTTCTCTCTCATGACCACTGTTTGACTAACAATCTCATGACAACACAGACTTCCCTCCCAGGGACTTATTAAAAGGGTAGGGCTCTTAGAACTGTAGGTATAGCTCATTGATACAGTGCTTGCCTAATATGCATCTGGCCCTGAGTTCAATCCCCAGCACCTCCAAAACAGAAACAAAAACATATTCAATCATAGCATAGCCCACTTAGAAATGAGGGTCAACAAAGGTATGTACAAAGAACATTTTTTTTCTTTTATCATTTCTGAATTTCTACCTTGAATACTGTTTGAAGCCAAAAGAGGGTGGGGAGGAATGTTCTTTGGAAATGTTTTTAAATCTCTGCTAAAAACTGAAATAAATGTTTAACTCAATTTATTTCTTAAATTTATGCCAACTTTGGAGACAATCTATTAATTCTGTCAAACAAGACATGTAGCTGGGCTTGATGTTGCACACCTGTAGTCTTAACACTTGGGGAGTAGAGGCAGGAGGATTAGGAGTTGAAAGTCAATCTCAGCTACTTAGGGAATCTAAGGCCAACCTGGGATACATAAAAGCTTATCTCCACAACAAACGAAAGAGACACGTAAGCATTTCACTTTTAATTAGGAAAGTACAAAAACCAGCATAGGAATTTATTTCTACCTGAAAACAGTAAAGTACAAACGCTCTTATGGTACCTGGGAGTATCGTTCCCATTCCTGTACCTAAAGGCATCCCCAATTTCATTTTGTAAGAATCATCCAAGTTCCTTCAATAGCCTTATCTAAAGGGATATGCAGCCCTCCTCAGACCTCATAACAGACTGTGCATAACTAGCCTTGGCTGCTGTTCATCTCTCATGAAGAAAACTCAGAACAGCCTCACCACAGACAGAACAGCTGTACTGGGGGAAGAAGCAGTTTACTCTGTGCCATGAGAATCATCTAGATATTGCCAAGAGTATGCCAATTCATCTAATAAATTAAAAATTCCCTAAATCACTAATATAAGGAATGCTATAAAGCTTGAAGCTGGGTTCACTTCTGGCCAAGGTCTATAGTTAGCCCTCTGTGTCTCTAGATTGTATACCCACAAACCACCTCAGAATGAAAATATTTGGGCAAAAATAAAAATTGTGGGGCTGGGGAGATGGCTCAGAAGTTAAAGGAACTTGCTTGCAAAGCCAGGTTTAATTCCCCAATTACCCATATAAAGCCAAATGCACAAAGTGGCACATGTATCTGGAGGCTCTGGTGTGTATATTCATTCTCTTTCATAATTAAATAAAAATGTCCTTAAAATAAATAAAAATAAAAATTGTATCTTCTCAATGTGTCAATTTGGTGTAATAAGTGCTATGGATTAAGTCTAATATGTTTTCCACAGGCTCATGTTTTGAATGCTCAATCCCCCAGCTTGTGCTGTTACTCTGAAGGCTTTGGAGCCTTTACAAGGTGGGCCCTGAAGAGAGTAAATAGGTCACTAGGGAAGGGTCTTTGAAGGTTTTAGCCTGGCCCTGGTTCTGACCCAGCTCTCTGCTTCTTGTTCAGCAAAAAATGTGAGGAGTTTTACCCACACACTCTTGCCACCATGAACTCCACAAAAGCCTTCTCTGCCATGGAGGACTGAATTCTGAAACCATGAGCCAAAACAAATCTTTCCTCCCTTCAGATGTTTCTCTCAGGTATTTTTATCATAGCCAAATAAAAGTAACTAATGTAAAGCAGCCACATTGGATTAGGTCATCTAGATCATTTAAAGCATATGAGAGAGTGTGCTTAGGTTATATGCAAATGTTATAGCATTTTCTAGAAAGGACTTGAGTATATGCAGGTTCTGATATCTGAAAGGGATCCTGGAACAGTCCTTGAGGGCTATAATTCTAAGTGTACATACAAAATGAGAAACCTGCAGTGATGCAGACAGGCTAACCAGGGTTGACAGTTTAATATTTAAGTCCCTCCTGTTTGTCTTGATGAACATAGAAAAGGCACACATCTCACCTTTTGACCACCAGCTTCAAGGTCTTATGAGACCCTTTCACCAGGCAAATTGCTTCTTGTCTGAACCCTGAGAGACCCACATCATTGATGCCTACAATCTCATCTCCAGCCAGTAACTTGTCAACTGCTGCGGCTTTGCTTCCTTCTTCAATCTGTAACAAAGAAGTGGGTTCGTTGAGCCTTCCCAACTCACAGCAAGTCCCCAGCAATGCAATCAGGAATACAAGCCTATAGTTCATGTAGGTCACAGGTCACTAGAACTAGCTTCAGGATGACCCAGGAGTGCAAGGACCCATTTGGGCCCAGGAAGCTTGGAGGGAACAAGACTCTGGAAGCTGATCTTATCCCACTGAGGGACCAGAGTCATGCTAGCACAATGCCTTGCCAGCATTCCTTGACTTCGGTCAACCTCCCCTAGGAGGTATGGGTGCTCACCAAGGGAAATGGCAAGACTCAGAAACATATAAAACTGAAAATATGGGATTCAAAACCACTGATTCTTTTTTTTGGATTTCCTCCATTCAATAACTAACTTTGGACCATTTTTATTATTTACTAGTTGTTTTCACATATCAACCGTGTAACTTGTTTTTGTAACAATTATATTGAGATATATTTCAAGTAGCATGAAGTTGTTTCAAAGAAAGCACACATTCATAGAGCTTTGAGTACATTCAGAGTGCACAGCCATTATGGCCATCTACTGTAGAACATTTCCTTCACCTGGAAGAAACCTCATGATCACATAACAGTCTTGTTTCAATCCTCCTAACTCCTGCATTTTTCTCCCTGTACTGGGTGTTGAATCCAAAGGCCTCATGCATGCTAGACAAATGCTCTGCCACTGACTACATAACCCCAACTCACCTGCACCCCCTCCTCTCTGTTTGTCTCCCCTCTCCCATCCCGAGGCTTGCCTTATACTTTATAACCCAGACAGAACTTAGGTAGCTAGGATTATAGGTCTTCAGCACCACCATACCCAAACTTTTGAATATACATGCTTTCTAGTCTCAGATTTGTCCATTTTGGAAAGTTGATATACATAGAAACATGCAACCTTGTATTTATCATAATGCTTTATTATATGTATCCACACTGTAACATGTATATGTTGGTACATTATTACTTTTTAAAAATATTCATTCATGTTTAACTTATTTATTTGCAAGGAGAGAAGGGGGGAATGTGTGAATGGGTACACCAAGGCTTCCAGCTGCTATAAATGAGTTCCAGATGAATGCACCACTTTATGCATCTGCTGGCTTTGTGTGGGGACTGGGAAACTGAAACTGGGTCATTAGGCTTTGCTGGCAAGTGGCATCTCTCCAGCCCCATTACTTAATTTTTTTTGTTAAAGAAAAGGAGAGAGAGAGAGAGAGAGAGAGAGACACAAAGGGGGGAGTATGGGCACACCAGGGTTCCTTGATGCTGAAAACAAACTCCAGACACAAGTGCCACTTTGTGTATCTGGCTTTACCTGGGTTTGGGGAACTTGAACCCAGGATATCAGGCTTTGCAAACAAACACACCTTTGAACCATGTCCCCAGTCCCATCATTACTTCTTATGGATGAATACTATCACACTAGGAATGGAGCACATTTTGTATATGAATCCATCAGCTGATGTACACTGAATTGTTTCTGCTTTTGCTGATTATGAACAATGAGTACTGCTATGGACATTGTGCAAAACGTTTAATGTAGATATGTTTTCAATTTCTGTTGGGTATGTACATAGTAGTAGAGCTGCTGGATTCTAAGGTAACAGTATTTAACACTTTGAGGAACCACCACACTGTTTTCCAAATCAACTGCACAATTTCATACCCCTTCCCATAAAGATTCCAGTGTTTCTGCCTGTGCTTGCTAAGGCCTCTATCTAATCTCTAAGAATCCACCCAGATGATTATGTCATGCTGTGTATCTTAAGATGTTCACTATTTAGTACCAAGCATAGCCTGCCCTGCATATATCTTAAGATTCCCTAAAAGCCTGAATATTGGGCTGGTGGTGTGGCTCCATGGTAGAGAGGCTGCCTAGCATGTGAAAGACCCTGGATTATCCCCAGCATGGGATAAAAGAAAAGAAATAAAAAAGCTTGACTGCTTGATTATCATATTTTTTATAACTCTTACCTTAAGGAAACATGATCTAGTAGTTACACCATACAATAGCAACTAACCCCAGTTATCCTAGCAATTACCCTCTATCCAAAAACTTGCCTTCTGCCCAAGTAACTTACTGGCAAGTGGATGGCCCTATCCTTGTAAATAAAGTTTTACTGGAATTTACATAGTGCTATGAAGCAGCAATGAGTTTTTAGGCTCACAAGGCCAAAAATATTTACTACCTGCATTTCTCCGAAACCCCAACAAGCTTTACAAGCTGCAAAGTAACCCACTGTCAATCAAACAAATGTTGGTAAGCTATCTGCATACAGTCTAAAATTCACTCCTTTGGCTATGTAGTCCAGGATGGTCTCACCCTCAGGATCCTCCTTGCCTCACCCTCCAAGGTAGAGCACACGTGTAACCTCAAACCTTGGGTGTCAGGGGCAAAAGCCTTTGGGGGCCTTTGGAGGCACACCCTGGCTTAGTCTTGGATGGTAACTGACAGTCTGCCAAGAGGGGCTTGGCTTAATGAGTTTCAGGAGGTAGTCCTGATTGGCTATTTGTACATCATGCCCACAGGTTCTTATCATAGACCAATAAATAGCTCCCTGATTGGTAAGGAGCTCTCTCTATATATTCTGTAGCATATCTGCATGAGGTATGAGGGATGAGCAATAAAGAGAGAATGCGCATTCTTCCACCCATATGCTGTGTGT
>PVHP010009220.1:0-26362 GCA_004024765.1 Zapus hudsonius
TTCTTTTCTCTTTGTGGTTTGTTTGATTTTTGGCAGTGCTGGGGATTAAACTCAGGGCCTTGCAGGGCCTTGCACATGCTAAGTGAGCACTTTACCACCTAGCCATATCTGCAACCTCTGTTCTCTTTCTTTGAAATTTCCAGATCCAACAAAAGTACTGGTTCCCCCTTCCAGCATGGATGTCACTGTAGGTGAAAGCATTGTCCTGCCATGTCAGGTGACACATGACCACTCCCTTGACATTGTGTTTACCTGGTCATTTAATGGACACCTGATAGACTTCGACAAAGATGGTGACCACTTTGAAAGAGTTGGAGGGGTAAGTATTAATATCACACTATATGCAGCGAACAGCATACAACTGAATGGATTCACATTATCTTGTTTAGATCAGCTTGAAAATGACTGAAGTTCCTACCTTATCATTTTGCTCAAATATCTTATTCACAAAACTCGGTTAATTCCTGTGTCTTTGTGCCCCAGTTATTGAATAACCTGACATGGCAAACCTACTCACTAATCTGCACAAAAAAATCCTATAGGCTAGTTACTTATCCCTATGTACAAATGATGAAACTTGGGGCTCCTAGGAATTGTGTGACATGCCGTTCCTTCACAGTTCTTTCATGACAGCACTCCGCTTTAAACTTCTAAGCCTTAGCTTTATGCACCATACCATACACCGTAAATACTGGTTACGAAACTGGGTAGGAGCTAGTTTCCTTCCATGTCTATTGTATTCCTTTTGAGTCCTGTGGAAGACTCATTCTCCTAAAGTTGGGCGTGTTCTCTTGATTCTGCAAAGCTTCTGAGGTTACTTGTGATCTCATTGTAGTCTGAAATACCTTACTTTCCATAAACATACATATTATATTGAATAGACAGCAAGAGAAGGTTAAACTGGGAAACAATCCATGTCTATCAGAATCATTCTCAGCAATTATTTTTCTGCCTTAACACAGCCCTCCATTCCCACTGGTAATGAATATTCCCTGTGACTACCACTTTCTCGGTGAGGCCTAATCAAAAACCAGCAGAGTATTAAAATAAGAAGGGCTATGATTTAAAAGCTTTCTCTCCCTCAACACTGCAACAAGAATCTGATTTACTGATTTGCTGACTTATCCGCCCCCCCACACACACAAACTCTCCTTAGCTTGAGTATAAATGGCCTGAAGCTAACAACTCTATCCATAGGATATATGTACAACATAGTTTGCACCTGACTTGTAATAGTTCTGTTCATTACATAAATGCTGACTTTCTCAGAGTTTGAGTTTTAGAATACTAACAATGATTTAATAGCTAATTTTTTTATTCTCCCAAGGATGATATCCAACTGGTACCATTTTAGATGCATAGAAGTTAATTAACAATACCAATGGATGTCTTTGTTCATTATGGACTGTCTTTTGGGAATATTGTTTAAGAAAGGCTGACTAACATTGCCAATATTAACCATTCTGGATCTCTTTCATGTAGTTCATCTAAATAAGATTGACTTAGTGAGAGAAATATTAACTACTTCATGAAAGTACTGAAGTTATTAAATACTATGAGCTCCAAAAATATACATGATCCCATGCCAAGTACAAACACAAGGGTAATTTGGAAACAATTTAATGCTTTATTACTTGAAAGAAAGGTATTAGCAGGAAAGTATAAATATAGATAATTCTTCATAAACTGAGCAAAAGGGTTGTTTTTTTACATGCAAGCCAATTTCATGGGCAAAGGAGATATTAAAAATACTACCTCTCAGAGGTTTTTTTTTTATAAGCACCCATTAATTAGAATAGATTTCTAATAATCAAAAAGGAGAGTTGGCCAGTCAGACCCACTGAGAACTAGGCACCATTTTGCTGAGGTACAGATGGAGACATCCTAATGGAGTCAAGGACTAAGGGCCACATTTTATCTACAGATTTGCTCTCATTCAGTCATACATAGTGGCATGCACCTGTTACAGGGAGGCAGAGGTAGAAGGATTCAAGTGGAGTGTTGGCTACATATTGAGTCCCCCCAGGTCAGCCTGGGATCAAGAGGGACCATGAAATAAATAAATATTATGAACAATTTTTTTTAGAAAGGAATCACTGTCATTTGCCTTTGATATGGGAAATCTCTCTCTCCTCTGTGAAGATTGTTCTATCACCAAAATCAGGAATCCAATAAGTGTCAACTTGAAAATAGCACTACAAAGAATGAGAGCTATGTAGATTTGGCACCAGAGTCATGAATGTCTGTAGCATTGGGAGGTGATAACGTGAGTCAAAAGCTTGTGCTACATCTGAAGCTGAACTCTTACAGTATGTCAGAATTTTGGAAACAATGGTTGGTAGAGTTAGACTATTGAGGTTTTGGGGAAAATATTATTTTATATTCTTCAATTAAGTCACTATGTTCTGAGTTACAAGTGTCTTTGACATTTAAAGCCCCTAGTGAATGAAATGAATATTCGTCAGAAACAGAGCTGACTACAGTGTGTGGGATAGGAGGTGGGATATTAGCTTCATTTTGGTAAGAAGATAACTGCAGATCTCAGTAACGGTTTGGTCTGTAGTTTCCCAAGGGAAAGAGTGGTCTCCTGTGAGACTCTTACCTCCAGCTTGACTTTATTTTTAATCTCAGCTTGATTTTAAAACTCTAGATCCAGCCAAAAAATTTACAGTAACAGGAGCTATGAGACTGTGTTGGTGATACTGGTAAATTTATCTAAAATTGGGTGCTTAGAAATAATCCTAGAACCTCAAATCCTGACCTCCTGTTTGTGACTTAACCAGTGGATTGGCAAACCAAGCTAAAAAGAATGATTTTTTAAATAATTTTATTTAGTTGCAAACAGATCAGAGAGAGAGAGAGGAAGAATGGGCACATCAGGGCCTCTAGCCACTGCAAACAAACTCCAGATGTATATGTCACTTTGTGCATCTAGTTTATAGGGCACTGAGGAATCAAACTCAGGTCGTCAGGCTTTGCAGACAAGCATCTTAACTGCTGAGTCATCTCTCCAGTCCAAGAATGATTTTTAAACTTGCACATTTCATTCACACATCAGGAATGCAAGGGAGAGGAAGAGAAGAGTTTGAGGTCCCAGATAAAAGCAGAAGGGGAAGAGAAGGTGACAGGGGATCAGGGAAAATATACCACGTGGTCAGGGAGCCCATGTGGAAGAAGGCACATGAGCCCTGGATGCAAAAATGTGAAAAGGGGTTTTTCTAAAAAGCCAAGGCCTGGGCTTCCAAAGGGATTAAAAAGTCACAGAAACAGTAATGAAAAATATCCCTTCCCACCCTGGCTGCAAGGGTGGGAGAGAGATCATCTTAATGGCTTGGAGCCCCAGGCATGGAGTTGTGGGCAGTTCAAGAGCCAGAGAGAAAAAAACGAAAAAGCAATTTCACTGTGAGCCTAAGTCAAATATATTTGGAGTTCGAGCTCTGGAGATTGGCACACCTGCATCAGGTGTGTCGGGATTGGCCTAGGCTCAGAGGAGCCACCCACACCTGGGCAGGTAGAGAGAGAGGTGTTGAGTCCTGCAACACTGTCGAGCTGAAATAGGTGTGGAGATGGAGAGGGTGGGTTGTAAGACCTGAAGTGGGAGGTTCCCTGTCTGGCTACCTCAGAAAACCTAGCTGCCTAACCTATCCCTTCACATTAGTAGGTTGCTAGGTTCTGAGTTCAAGTCTTGTAGCAGCTGAGCTAGGGATTAGAATTTAGATAATACCCAGCAAATTCCAGTGCACCTCAGAATTTAAGGAGTGCCCGAATTCTTGTCTGTAAAGTTAATGAATTAAAATTATAGACCACCAGAGGATAAGGTATAGTGGGAGACTTTAAAAGAAAATGGGAAGTTACAGAGCTCTCCAGCCACCAGTGTGGAGAGAACACGTGGGAGAGGTTTTAGCCAAAATCTATGCTGTTCAGCTAAACAAGCAGAAAAGAAAAGATGACAGAGGGCTCCCATCATGAGGAAAAAGGTTCATATGGAAAAACTGTGAACCTTCCCTCGCCCCAGCCTTACCTTTCTAAGGCCTGGAGATTTAGAGGTCCTCCTAGGAAGCCAAGTGGGAAGAGAGGCTTGGACTTTGTTTTAGTGACTTTTTAGGACCTTGGACAGGTAAGTCAGAGAAACAGCTAGTTGGTCCATACCTGACCAATCAGGTTTAGCATCCAGGTTTGCGCTCTAGCTAGATTAGATGCAACTCCGACTCAGGGGGAGGTGGGTCAGGCCTGGAATCTGTGAGCTTGCCTGAAACTGTCACGTTGACACGCAAGCCCCTAGTGAATAAAATGAGACAATATAAGCATTTCCTTTATGCCAATATGGCTCCCACCTTTAAATCAATATGGCTTCTCACTTTCTCTGTATACATCTCCTTCTGAGGCTTAATTTTGTTTTTATTTTAACTTCTTCTTGAAATCCTGACATGTGAAATATCATAGGTAAAGAAAAGTAATAATATTGATTATGATAATTCATTTTGTTTGCAAAGTACCTAATCATTTACCCAGCGTCTTCTTATTATATATTAGCTCCATAATCCTTTCAGAATCCCCGAGAAACAACTTAGTAATTATTTTCCTATTTTCCTGAGCAATTGTAAGATGTGATCAGTATATAGTGGGAATTGGATGAGAACACAAGTATTATAAATAAAAGAACTTTTAGATGAAAAAAAATCACAGCTCTTCTTGAATTAGATTTAAGGTCTTTGACATGATTGTTTCACGAAGAAAATTGATCATGACCATCAATAATACGAGTTTAATTTACTCTATGCTTCGCGGTCTGTGAAAGGATTTCATGTAGACATACAGTCTCATTTGATTCTCACAACATAGCACAGCGGGCAAGGCATTCTTCTTTGGAAGGTCAATAAACTAAGGCATAGACAGATTAAGAGACTTAGATGAAATCACACAGCAGGGATCAGCCCAAACCAACCTGCAACTCTCCCTTCAGGATATACTTTACCTCTCTTCTAATCCTATTTTCAACAATTGGCAGTTTTATCTCTTTCATCGTCCTTGGTAAATATGAACGTGATGTGCTGTACTAAAACGAAAGAAGCCAAAGACTTGATTTCGAATGAGGTTAAATTCTTCCTGGAGGGGAATATAAAATTACCATCAAGAACAGAGATCAGAACTGAAGTCACAGGTTCAGATCTGGCATTGCCTCTCCCTAGCTCAGTGGCTTTCAGCTAGTCATCTAACTTCTTTGTAGAAGAGTTTTTTCCTCTGTCCAAGAAACCTAACAAGAGTACCTGCCTCATGGACCTCTGAGTTTTGAGTGATTTAACATAACGAAAGCACTCAGAAGATGCCTGCTATATACAAAATACCTCCAAGCAGCATTCACCATCATTGCCTTTGGAAACTTCAAGGTCTGTGTCAATTTCCTGTTTCCCAGCATGGGAGAACTCAGGGAAGCCAATATATCTTAAATTCTCTTCTCAACCTTTAGGGACTCAGAAAGAGCAACAACATTTCAAATTGAACCCATAAAGTTTCTGCTTGCTTACTCTCCAAGTTTTCAGATTGCTGGGATATGAAACTAACCAGCAAGTTGTTGCAGAGTTCCTCAGTGAAATGGCACCTTTGTGATACTCTGAGCAGGAATCTCCTCTTATTTAGTAAAAGTGCTTTGCTGGTGAGCAGCATAGAAATCTTTCTGGGGCACATAGACATCTATACTGGGATCTAATTAGTTCTGTTCATCTGCTAATCAAACATGCATTTGGCATTTGGAAAACAAATTAGCATCATTCCACAGTAGGTGATTCAAGATTTCCTTGGAGAGCCTCGTCTTTATAATCCTTTAATTCAAACCTGAGAGCAATCAAAATGCTGGCTTCAAGACAGGGTTGTGCAGAAAAAGGCAGATGCCTCCAAGTGTGGGTTAGCTGCCCCTTTCCAAATATAGAATTTCAAAGATCAGAACAGCAACACCTGCAATGGGATGAGGGCATATCAAAGGAAATTCACATGACGAGATCAAGAGTCACCTGGAGTAACTTTCAATGACTCCACCAGGAATAGCAGACTGTGGGCTCTCAGGAAAACATCAATGTTCTTATCACTCAGGCTGGCTCACATACTTTCATAGGCCATGACTTGCATCACTAATGTTTTCATTAGCCAGTGTAAAATAAATCCATTAGTCACAGTGTCCTTCATGTGATAATGATATTTAGGGCTCATTAAAGAGTAATTGTAGCCACTTTCCTCCACTTTATCAGCAGGATTCAGCTGGAGACTTGATGATCCGAAACATCCAACTGAAGCACGCTGGGAAATATGTCTGCATGGTCCAAACAAGTGTGGACAAGCTATCAACTTCTGCAGACCTGATTGTAAGAGGTAATGGGTCTTTTTTTTTTTTTTTTGGTTCATTGAATATGTTTGTGATATGTACTGTAGCACAGTGTTCTGCTGGTTTAGAGCTCTGTGGCTCTAATATCAGATATAAGCTAATCATCATAAACAGTGGCTAACAGCCTATAGAAGCTTCTCGTAGACGAAGAAGAATCAGAAAGAACACTGATCAGGGAGAACATCTAGGTGTGCCCCGATTGTTCCCATTGGCATAGACAAGATATTCTAGAATAAGCTTGACTTCATAAACTACTAGCACAACCTAACATGGACATAGTAGCTGTGACCACTTGAACTGAACTACACCAACTGGAGACATACAAGTTTCACCAATACAATGTGTCAAATAACTATAAATGGACTTTTAAGACAATTTTTAAGACAGTCTTCTATGTAGCCCAGGGTACTGACTTCAAAATCACAATCCTCTTGCCTCAACCACCTGAATGCTGGGATTACAGGTATACGCCACTATTTTCAGCCACACACACACACAAATATGCAAATACATATATGTATAAGAAAACTAAAATGTAAGTGAAACTGTGTATACTTCAAACCTATACATATTCAATGGTTTTCTAAAATATTAAAATTGCATTTGAATTGGAGATTATCTTAGTGTTAGAACATATGCCTAGCATACAGGAGGCCATAGATCCATCACCAGCCAGGGAGATGATAGATAGATAGATAAAAAGATGATAGATAGATAGATAGATGAAAGATAGATAAAAGGTAACCTAGAACAGAAAAACAATCCCTTGGCCCACAACTCCCTCATCAGAACCCCTAACTTGTTTGTGATACAAATCTTTGGCCAGCTAGCTGAGCACACTCTAATTGCAAGAAAATACAAATCCTGAATTAGAGTCAGAGTGAATCTGAATGCACAGGGAATGAGGTACAAGAAGCATTACAAAGTGTCGCTATGTCATTTGGTGGTTTGATACAGGTGTCCCCCATAAACTTAATGTTTTCTAAATGCTTGATCCCAGCTAATGGCAGTTTTGGAATTAGAACCTTGTTGGAGTTGTGTTGTTGTGGGTGGGCTTATGGGGGTTCTAGCCAGCTTCCTCTTGCCAGTGTTTAGCATACCTTCATGCCTCTGTTTACAGTACTGTGGTAAGGTGATGTCCACTCTCTGCTCATCATTTTCTCTGCCATCAGGAGCTTCCCCACAAGCTGCTTTTGGTTGGGTTCTTTTCTTCATAGCAGAGAGAAAGCAGACTGCAACACGTTCTGGCAGAATGTGAGGTGGGGGGAGTGTAGGAATTAGCAACTTAATTGGCAAGAGAGGTTAAAGAAAAATCACATCTCCATCATGACTGCTTTATCTATAAATTGCCTTTATAAAAAAAAACTTCATTTGTGATGCAGATAAAAACCAGATAAGTGATTTAAAATTTTAACCTAGGAAACCGCCCACAGAATAACTTATAGAAATGTGTATATTTCCATTTTAAAAACATACAAGAGCTAGCTGTTCTCCCCTTAGGAACTAAAAAATTCTGTTGCTGGAAATTCATCCTCTATTTAATTAGGATAATGTTCAGATCAGCAGTTTAAACACCAATAAATTAGACTAATAAATATTTAAATCAGTAATACTTGAAGTTCTTAAATGATATTGTATACTCCATTTCACAGAAAATAATGTTGGATACCAAGAGAAATTTGCAGACTCAGTCTAAAAGAAAATCTAGTGTAATCAGTTAATAAGGCCAATAAATTAATATGACATTTAAAGCCATAATCTTTCATTGTATCTCTTCCTGCTCTGCCCTTGCCCTTTCTGCACATTACAGAATGGAAAAAGCACCAGATTTCATTGCCCTTAAATGATTTTCATATTTAGAACTAGTTTTGCATGTTGGCTCTGGAGCCATTAATTCTCTGATGGCTGCTTTATTTAATTTGTGGCATTTTCATAGCCACTAGCAAGGCTTCCCTTCTCTAAGCAAGAAGCAAACACAAACCTCATAACCACCAGCCTTTCTGTGCCTAAAACTTCTAAGGGCCACAGACCATATTATTTTGCTCAGAGGACAAACATTTGTACATTTTTGTCACCTTGAAAGAAGGACTGAGCCTTCTTAAAGCACGGTAAATAGTCCTCAAGGTCCCAGCCACATGTTGGTGGGGGTGGGTGACAGAAAGGTAAGCCAGAACAAGGAAATCCTTATCTTCTCTCTAGTGACAATGTTCATTTCGCCCTTCCCACATCTTCATCTCCTTCTTACACAGTGGCCAACAAGGCTCAGATACTTCCTATCGATTTCTTTGAGGAGATGGGAGAAAATACTTTTCTATTTGTGGTAGATTTTCAAAGTCATACAAGCAATGTTCATGAAAAAACAAGTGTGGAAATTGTAGAATGAAAAATCCGGTCAGCCATAAAGATGATTATATTGTCTTCTAGACTTTTCCTGGTCATTAGAGGTCCAAAGACCAAAGGTTACCTCAGTCCTGTCTAGGTGGTATTAGACTGACATGCTGAAATGTCACCATAGAAAATTAATCAGTTTCAGCATACAGATTTGCAGACATTTTGCTCGAGTGGGAGAAAGAAGATAAATTTAGCCTCACCGGTGAGTCTATAAATGTAATTTTTTAAGTCAGAGAGAATGTAGGGCATTGCATAGAAGGTGAAGGAACAAATCCCACAACAAAGTCTTGCTTTGTGAAATTGATATTAACTTTTTACTCTCTCTGAGAAGTCTCTTTTCCCCCTTGTTCCTATGCAATGGCGTAAAAGTGATCTGTGAGCATGTTTAATTACTCTGGGGGAGACTAGCTCATCTCTCCCAGGAAAATC
This sequence comes from Zapus hudsonius, assembly GCA_004024765.1. Lineage (NCBI taxonomy): Eukaryota > Metazoa > Chordata > Mammalia > Rodentia > Dipodidae > Zapus > Zapus hudsonius. The sequence goes on from PVHP010009220.1 coordinate 9,197, forward strand.
TCCTTAGGTTTTTTTAATCTTGGGCCTTGCCAACACGCCCCCTCACCATCACCTTCTTTCCTAAGGTGATCAATTGTTGGTGTTTAAAGTGAGTTTAACTACTTGGCCAGAATTTTTTATATTGGAATCTGGGGTTCCAATATAAGGAGTTTGGGTCTGTGCTCTCTGGTTTAGTTGAAATCTTGTCTTTGCCTTCCCATTGCTTTTATTCTTTTATTTCTTTATGATTTCCAAACCTTCATTTCAGTCTGATTTCTTCCTCTGTCAGTACAAAGACTGAAACAGCAGACATGAGAAGATGATCAGAAAAACATCGGCATGACTTTCAGAAACTACAAATGGGGTCTGTAGACTCCAGCCTCATTCTGAAATTGCTTTGAAGAAGGGAAAGGCTTCTCCTGAGAGTCTTGAGCCCCGGCCATGATCACTGTGGCTATCCTGCACACATGTGCTGCTATCTAGTGTGTTGAGGGGTAGTGGGGCGTACTAGTAATTACAGGGCAACAGAGCATCGTTGTGACCCCCAAAGTTCTACAGCTACTTCTGCTCAAGTCCATATTCACAGTGATAGAAATGACCCAGTTTCTGGCAGATTAATCATGAAATTAGAAACAATGTCTGTCTTCTGCCACTACCATATCCTCAGATGACCAAGTATGACACATAGTAGGAATTATATAAATTAATCGAGAAATAAAGTTGGGCCCTAATGGTGCCCTAATAATGTCTCTTAATGTAGAGCCATCCTATTTAATGGGTTTTTTTATGTTATTCTCTAAGCTCCTGGAAGAAAGGGGCATACTTCATTCATCTCTGTAATTTCAGAGTCCAGCAAAGGTCCTGGGACCTAGCAGATGTTCACCAGGAATTTGACAGGTGGATGTGTGAGTGCATGAATAAGTGATTGAGTGAACCCCACAGTGAGTATGTTATGTACTCTGACATCTGAACACACTGCTCTGATTCTGAGTGTCCTTCTGTCTTCCAGGTCCCCCAGGTCCCCCAGAGGCTGTGACCATAGATGAAATCACAGATACCACTGCCCAGCTCTCCTGGAGACCTGGGCCTGACAACCACAGCCCCATCACCATGTACATCATCCAAGCCAGGACTCCGTTCTCTGTGGGCTGGCAATCAGTCAGTACAGGTACCGTATTGGATGCTAGTTGCTAGTGTCCATCAGAGACTTCTAGAACTCAGTACAGTGCACAGTGAAGGATGTCAGAAGTCAAGAAGTCTAGGTAGGCCTGGCTACAAATGATAAAGTATGGCTCTGTCTTCCAGACCTAAGCCAGCTGTACTTTCATATTTAATGTCTTCATATTAACTCACATTTGTGCATTTATTTTCCTCATCCTAAGCAGTAGTATTTGAAAACGACAGCCACATTATGCTGAGTATTTTTTTCTTGGTTAACATTTAAAATATTTATAAAAACAAAAGGCATCCACTTGTGTATTCTCTAAAATCACCAGTGTAGCATTGTGGTATAGTTTGAAAAACAGTTGAGTGTGTCAGCCTACAGTCACAGCCTTAGGAAAGTTAATATAGAACTCTCCAGAATAATAGCTAAGGACTCTAGGGAGCCTTTTAACTTGTTGTCTCCCCTCTTTTACATGGATAGATTTGGAGAGGTGGGAAAATGTTTTAATTAATTTCACAAATTCTGGTGTTATTTTTAAAGCCACTGCGTTAGACTTTTCATCACTGTGATGAATTCTTGAGAGAAACAGTTTAAGAAGGCAAAGGGTTTATTCTGGCTCATGCTTTCACACCTTTAGGTCCCAGGATGGTTGGCTCCATTGCTTGGGGCCTCAGGTGAGGGAGAACGTCATGGTTCTGGAAGGTGCTGGAGCAACTCCTGATGAGTGGGGATCAGAGAGAGGCAGAAAGGGATGAAGGACAAGCTGCCCATCAAAGGCACACCCTGAGTGACCAACCTCCTCTATTTCAGCCCATCCTCTAAGGGTCTACCACCTCCCAAAGAGTGCCAGAAGCCAGGGACTAAGCTATGGGGATATTTCATATAAAACTATAACATTATTGTCATTATTAACAGAGTACATTTACTTCCATCTTCTCCCCTCATTCGTAATATTTATGCTATACTTTTTAAAAATTTCATAGTTTATTTCACTTTTAGGTCTTAATCCTTTTACCAGTCCCACCTTTTATAAATATCTAATTTTTGCATTTAGATTGCATTTGAGGAAAAAAATGGACAAACAGGTTGTTCCTGAAAACAAGATACACACTTCTTTTGGCTCTGATGCTTTGAAGTAGAAATAGAGTGTTAGACCAATGCCATGCAGTTTACATAATTGCGTTAGTGTTATCCATTTTTATTTTAATTTGTTGAGCATCAGAAATAATTATCTGTTTCCCTCTTTAATTCCTGGAACTTCTGTGGTTTCAGAGGAGTATCTTAGAAAGATGAGAAAAATCTGAAAGTTAAGCAAAGAAGTGTAGCCTGGACTACATTCTTCAGACCTCTGTAAATATTTTCCTTTTCTGCTAAATGCACACAGGAAGAAATGTTTTAGAATGAATAGATAATAATTTTACCTTACCCCTAGGGTATTTGCAAGAATAAAGATGTGCCTTTTAGTTTATGGTAAATGTAAATAAAAGATGTTAATTGAGAAAAATAATTATATTGAAGTAGCTTTGAACCTTGAAGACTTTATGTCTTTTTTGACTTGTTTGTGTGGAGAGAATGTGTGTGGTGTGTGATGTGTGCACAGATGTGTGCAGATGTGTATGTCTCATGCACATATGTGTAGAAGCCAGAGGGTACCAATGGATATACTCTCTTATTACTCATCCATGTATTTCCTTGAGATAGGGTCTCTCCTCAACCCAAAGCTGTTGTACTTCAGTGATCCCCAGTGATTCTTCAGTCCCTGGCACCCTCAGAGTACAGTTACAGCTGTGCACAGCCCCACCCAGCTTTTCTGTGAATTCTAGGGAGTTGAGCTGGGAGGTGTCTAATCTGAGAGACCTTCATGCTTGAGCCCCAAGTGCTCTTAAATGCTGAACCATCTTTCCTACCTGAGTTTGCATCATATGATGTCATTGGCTGGTATCTGACATGTCCATATTAGTGTAACATATAGAGTTCTGGGGAGGCTTCATATCAATTCAGTGTGCCCAACCAAAAGGCTAACTTCAATTCCCTAAATGAGGTAATGATGAAGATGATGATTTTGGAATAGATGTCCCTATGTTCCTTATATCATTTCAAAATTTGTCTTTTATTGAGGGAGTATCCTGTGAAACGTTTCCACCTGTTGATATCTTTCAGTTCCAGAACTCATTGATGGGAAGACATTTACAGCAACTGTGGTGGGTTTGAACCCCTGGGTTGAATACGAATTCCGCACAGTTGCAGCTAATGTGATTGGTATTGGGGAGCCCAGCCGCCCCTCAGAGAAAAGGAGGACAGAAGAGGCCCGTGAGTAGCACATCATCTCCCCTGTCAGCTCCTGCTCCTTCCTGGTCATTAGCCCCAGTCATGTACATTCACACGCCCTTCCTCCCCCATGGACATCATGGCCAGAAATCAGGCCAGTAGAACTCAACTAGCAAGCAGTGAGTCTTAACCAAGTCCTGAATCCTCTTCATTGTCCCCACCAACAAATCGCTCATTGCAAGGAAAATTGCGTCAAAATATTTGGTGGGGTTTGCTTAGGATCTAAACATTCTGAGACGCAGAGTAAGAACATCCTATATACTTCATGAGCACAGAGAATAAATGTATGTTCCCTGGGTCAGACTTCTCTCTTGTAAACTGGGAGGCACCTTGGTGTGGTCAGTGCAGAGTTCCAAACCATGGAGAAGACAATGATGTATGTTGGAGCAGCAAGAGGCAAATGAAAATTCCCACTTTATTCTCAAACTAAAAAATAATATTAATAAATAATCCATGTAGGTATTTGTCTGTAACTTTAACCAAAGAAATACAGACACTTGCCAGCTACAATCCCCACCTAGACATTTTGAATGTCTGCAAGGAGTCTTTCACTTATATGACATAGCTCATCATCCTCTGCTTTCTCCTCAACCCCAACCCTTGACCAGAACTATCCATTCCACTCAGCAACCCCAAGAAGGAAGTGAGTCTGATTTCCCCTTTTACAGAGAAAACGGGATCAGAAAGGTTCAGCACAGTGAGGCAGGGTCAACCTATATCCACCACTTCCTTCAACACCCAACTCAAAACTCAGTTTCTTCTGAGCAGCCATTAGCCCAGCCCTCCTCTGAGCAGCCTGCCCCTCCAGAACATCACTGCGAGTCCCCCTCTGTGCACACCAGACTGGAGTGCTGTCGATGTTGCTCTGTTCTCATTCTGCATGTGCTCTTGCCCTTCCGCTAGATTGTAAGCTCTGTGCAGGTACAGTTTGTTGTCTTTCTTTGTGTACCTTCACATGACGACTAATAAATGCCTAATCAAGCTTAAGGACAGGTACTTTGGGTTTTTCTTCCTCCCTGGAATATCTTGGTCTCTAGGGATAGAGGTGAACAGTGGGTCAGTGGTGGTGCCAGATAACATGTATACTTTGTTGAATGGGAAATATGTCTTTAATAGCAATTTTTGGTGACATTCTGCTTCCTCAAGCCTATTCAGTTTGCCCCTTGGCCGTGTTAGATCAAATGACCAAGGACAAAGGTCTATGTGCACTGCAGGTGAGTCACTTCAGCCAGGTAATCTTCCTGGCCCTCATTTGCCATTGCTATTGACATAGTGTTGTTTTTTTGTTTTGTTTTGTTTTGTTTTGTTTTGTTTGTCTCCTGTGCAGTCCCCGAGGTCACCCCCGCGAATGTCAGTGGTGGCGGAGGCAGCAAATCTGAACTGGTTATTACCTGGGAGGTAAACAAAGGACGGGACAAAAGGGACATATATTTGTCAGGGTTGTTTCGTTATTTTCTTCCATGGGAAACATCGCTGGGAAGTGTCCTCCTCTGTTTTCATCAGCTGAAATCCATTTGAGTGCTTATAGGTCCTCTTAGCTGATGGCTGCAGGACACAAAGGTGCTTGTCCACCTATTGTTGAGGCAAGTTTTTAATTTGACTCATCACAGGAAAACAGTCACAAAAGGGACGATGACACAAGTTTAAGAAAAATAAAGACGACTGGTTCAGAGAAAACCAGTTCTTTTCTTCCTGAATTGCTGCATGGCCAATTGATTTCAAAGTCTGCCAGCAATAGATTGTGGGTCCCCGTGTGGTTTCCTGGCAGTTGCTTTGCTGCTGGGTTATGAGGTATTTCTTTAAACAACCTGAAGGAAGGTTAGTCACCAATTTATTAAAAATTGATTTTGATAGAGGAGGTGGGAGCGTCAGAAAGGGCTTGAAATAGGTTTGAAAGACTCGAGACAATAGCCTCCAAACTAAAAGCCTTTCATTCATCCAGAGACCCAGCAGGGAAGGAAATTTCTCTTTTTCCCAACTGAGCTGTGACTCTCTGAATTGGAGGGTCTTGCCTGAGCCAACATGTCCTTCATTCCTTCAATAAGTCACTATGTCTATTTAGTGCTGGGGGAAGATGAGAATTAGATTGTGCAAGTTAGAAGTGATTTTTTTTAAGGAAATTTACTATCTAGTTAATTTGACACTTCTAGCTCTTGCAGGGTCAGATCTGCCTCACCAGAGCTCAGCTTCCACTGTATATATTCTTTACATTTTTCAAGCCTGCCATCAGCCCAATACCATATCCAAGGCAGACTGAAAGCCAGCTCAAAACTGAAAAGATCCTTGACAAAACCAAAAAATATGCTGGTGGGGGAGGAATGTGTTAAGAATATTGGAGAGCTCCAGTTTTAGTATTACCATCAAACCACTGTGTTTTCTGGCCTCTCATTCTCTCCAGACGGTCCCAGAGGAGTTACAGAATGGCAGAGGTTTTGGTTATGTGGTAGCCTTCCGACCACATGGCAAAACAATTTGGATGTTGACAGTGCTGGCTTCCGCTGATGCCTCCAGATATGTGTTCAGGAACGAGAGTGTGCGCCCCTTCTCTCCCTTTGAGGTTAAAGTGGGTGTTTTCAACAATAAGGGGGAAGGCCCTTTCAGTGCTCCCACATTGGTGTATTCTGCTGAAGAAGGTATGGATCATTTCTCAAATAATGTTCTTTTCAGGATGTGTGATCAACTTGGAATGTATAATACATACAAATCAAAATCATATCCTGACTGGAGACAAATATAAGATAAACCGCTGATCCATTATCCACTGTCTAGCTCTTGGAAACCCAGCAATGAAGCCTGGAAATGGAGGACCACACTAGTTATCTTGGCATTTGGGAAACTGAGGCAGGAAGGTAGCAATTTTGAGGTCAGCCAGAGTTAGGCAGTGAGCCCATCTCAAAAACAATAAAAAAAGATCAAAACCCTACAAGAAGACTATATATAAGAATACATTATTATCTAACAACTGACTACTCATTACTGTTCCCATATACAGTCTTTATATCTATCATCTATCTATCTACCTATCTATCTGTCGTAGTCAGCCACACTGGGATGAATCTCCAAACCAGGCACAGTCATGGGAAGAAATGATTTATTGAAGCTACAGATCCAAAGGAAGTTTCATAATGGTGAAAAAGGTGGACTCCTCTTTTCACAGGTCCAGGCAGAGAGAGAAAAACCCATCATCAGCAACACACACACACACACACACACACACACACACACACACACACACACACACACACCAGCAGCAGCAGCAGCAGCAGCAGCAGCAGCAACAGCAGCAGCAGCAGCAAACAGGCAGGTGGCAAAGAAGAGAAATTTCTTTCCCCTTTATATAGCCTTAGGGTGAGGTCTTTCAACCCTATTTTAGACTTGTTGGATTCCTGAGTCTCTGGAATTTCCTTCCTGCACCACCCTCCCAGGAAGGGATGGTCATTTCCAGCTTCTCTGAGCTTACTTACATCCTGTTCCCTACTGAGAGGGCTGCCTTCCTGTGAACATCAGAGACCCACCCAAGATAATTTAAAAGATCAAGTTGACAACAAAACCTAACCATCATACTGTCTGTTATCATTACTTTGAAAAGAAATATATTTTATCCTTTGAAATGACAATAAAGGTAGAAATTTGTATTTCTGCTCACCACTTACATTTTTCCTCTTGTATTTTCATAAGCCATATTGCACTTACTTTAACTTCTTATAAGAGGAAATCCCGAGGCACTATGTTTGATCTCACTGTCATGTTTAAGGATTCTATACCTTATTACCACTTCTACAGTGTTCCATGCTCACGATGCCTCTCACACAGTCCTCATGGCTCTTGGAGTTCACCTCCATTGCTTTCAAGATAACGTTCACAATGAGATTATGTGATAGCATCTGAAATTTGAAGCATCAGTTTGAAGTCATTCTTTCCCAATATAGAACAATTTTCATAGACTCAGCAGCTATCCAAGACCCCTCCCTGCTACTCTGCCTCAGTTCCCCAGTTCCCACTGCTCTTTGCCTGTATGGCCCATACACCCACATGCAAAGGACTGGAAATGATTCCGACCAAAGCATAGCCCCCTGGCAGGTTCTTTAACTTCTCTGCTTCCCTGTCTTAGCCACCTTGTGAATTCCCTTTCATTCTCTAAGCCCCACTTGTAGTGGTTCCCTTGCCCAGGTGAGTGGATTAAACACTTGTTTTCTCCTAGTCCATCGATGTCATTTATAGCCAGAGTATCACAGCATTTTCCCACTCAGTTATTATTATTCTCATCCTACCATATTACAAATTTGAAGTTGTTTGTTCATTTAATGGATCTTTCCTAAGAATGAGTATGTTCCTTATGTATCTCCAGGGTCTGGTGTCATTTAATAAATCCTGAATTATTTAACACATAAATAAAAGCTTGTATTATTATAAAAAATAAGAAGCCTTGTCAAATAATTCCTATATTATGCATTTCAGTCCAGAAACAAATTATACCAGAGGAGCTTATTTGTAAAATAAATAAATAAACTTATTTCTTTATTTGCATGCAGGGTGGAACCACCAGGGCCTCCAGCCACTGCAAACAAACTCCAGATGCATGCACCACTTTGTGTATCTGGAATTTAAGTTGGGTCATTAGGTTTTGCAGGCAAGTGCCTTAACCGCTGAGCCATCTCTCCAGAACCCAGATGAGGTTTTAAAAGTATCAACTAGTGAGGCTGGGGAGATGGCTAAGTGGTTGGAGGCACTTGTTTGTGTGGTTTACTAGCTGGGATTCTACCTGGGTTCAAATCTCCAGTGAGTGGCACCTGGAGTGTGTTTATAGTGGCAGGGAGCCCTGATGCACCCATTCTCTTCCTTTCTTTCTCTTTGCAAATATAAAAATATTGATAAAACAACTATTAAATAGCTATATACTGATTTAAATTTTATTAGACATAAATGTAATTATCCCGTCGAATACAAGATGTTGTGAATATCATTGTTTATAGCATGAGTAAACTAGGTTTTTCTTTGAGACCGGAAACTAAAAGGGAAGTTTTCTATTCAAGTGATGTATTGCTCTGACAGAAATCTGGCAAAAAATAACTTGAGTTTGTGAAATAATTAGTTCAGCCTTTCCTCAGAGGAATATATTGATGCCCAGAGACTGTAAATCACTAAGATTTTAGAGTTTGAATTGTAGGCCTAAACTACCACAAAGCTCTCCCAAAATCTTAGTCACCAGTTCACTACCCTTGTTCCTCTCCTCTATTATTTCATTAATCTAGAGGCTAGGACTATGAATTTACTGAATTAAGAACTGTCTAGTTGAGGGACCATGAAAAGTGATGGCTAGACTAGGTTGTGGACAGCTGCAATCCCACTTACCCACAACACAGAACCAAAGGCTGTTTGCTACTAGCAGCAGCTACATGATGTTCATCGCTTCCTGAAGCTTAGGGTTTGACTCGCAGGTATTCAGGACAGCTCTGTAATGGATTCTCTGCCCCTTCTGATAGTATCTCTAGGAGCGGTCCTGACAGAGCTGACGCAGTAGTAACTGTTTCTGAATTCATCTGTAGAGCCCACCAAAGCACCAGCCAGCATCTTTGCCAGAAGCCTTTCTGCTACAGACATTGAAGTTTTCTGGGCCTCCCCTCTGGGGAAGAATAGAGGACGGATTCAAGGTTATGAGGTAAGCTAGAGATCTGGACCTGGAGTTCATAACCCTCAGTGAGACGTCTAACCCTCACGGATGGAAAAATGTATTCTCATATATAGGCATCCGTTCTAGAGGCCTGACTTCTAGGGGGCACCTGTGGAAGCCATTCAAGGCTCTGCTGAGAATACCCTTTATAAGTGTTGTGTTCTAGTGACACGTTTAAGCACTTACAAGATGGTTGGCAAAATGAGCTTAGATTTGATATGGCCAGGATCACCTGAAGGCAAAACAAAGATGAGGAAAAGGAGAGAAGAACTACGATGGTTGCCCTGATTTTAAGAAAGCTGGGAATAAAGGGGGACTTTTCTTACTGTGGCTGATTTTCGCAGACCCTACAAATCTCTTTGTTCTGAAAGCTCACCTCCTGAGATCATGAAGAAACTAACTCCATCCTACGCATTTGCATAAAAATATTACTACCTGGTGACAATGGAAATATCTCCAGTGGGTATGATTTCCAAGGTCTTTCTTTATATTTTCTCAGGTGAAATATTGGAGGCATGATGACAAGGAAGAAAATGCTAGAAAAATACGAACAGTTGGAAATCAGACATCGACCAAGATCACCAACTTAAAAGGCAGTGCACTGTATCACTTAGCTGTCAAGGCCTACAATTCAGCAGGAACAGGACCCTCCAGTGCGACAGTCAATGTCACAACCAGAAAGCCACGTAAGAATACACTTGCTCAGAAATATTTTGGGGAATTCATCAAGAATACCCCAAGTTCTATCCCCACCTCCCAGGGATCATTTGCATACTAATTGGTATCATTATGTGGATTCAAATTCACCTTAGCATTTTCACTGAACCTTTCAGAATCCCATGCCAAATCCATTGCTCCGGAGGACAGAAAGATAAATGTTTTTCTCCTCGCTGGGAAAGGCTACTTCTTTGAGCTATAAATGTTAGGCGACCAACTGAATCTTTTTCCATTCCATTTGCAGGGCTGTATCTCCTCTGATTTCAGTGACCTTGAAGACACATATTAGTGCAATAGCCCATTAAATTGCCTCCACTCTCCAATTCTAGTAAGGAGATATTCCTCAGAATCCATTGAGATTTAATAATCTGTGACTGCGTCTATCTTAATTTTTTTCTAGCACCAAGCCAACCCCCCGGAAACATCATATGGAATTCATCGGACTCCAAAATTATCCTGAACTGGGATCAGGTGAAGGCCCTGGATAATGAGTCGGAAGTAAAAGGATACAAAGTGGGTAATTTCGTTTGGCAGCGACACCTGCATTCTGTAATGAGAGGAATAGTGTCCTTATCTGTAGCTTATGATCCGTTTTCTCTCTTTCCCTAATGATGCTCCCCCAGCTTTTTTAAAGAATATATTTCCAAAGTGTTTTGGGTAAAAGTTTTACAAATGCTCTGTGATCACCAACCAGGATTTGGATAATCACCTGTGTTTGTCAGCTTTATATTTCTGTAACAAACATCTGAGATAACCAGGGCATTCAAAAAAAAAGAAAGGTTTCTTTTGGCTGATGTTTCTGGAAGCTTCAGTCCACAGTTACCCCTACTGAATTGGGGTCTCTAACAGGACAGTACCTGAGAGCAAAGTGAATGTGGTTTATGGCAACCTGGGAACAAAGAGGCACTGGGATTCCAGTATCCCCTGCACAGAGCATGCTTCAGTCCTCCCACTAAGCCCCCCCTCCCAGTAGTGTCACAAGTTGAAGAACAGGCCTTTGACACGTAGGCCTTTAAAGAAAACGTATCCAATCCTGCATTTTAGAGTCAGGTAATAACAATTATAAATGGTTAAGGACTCTGTGGTTGGGTCTCTAGAAAATCCCAAAGAACCATTTCTATCACATTTCTCTTGGCAACTTGTCTCGGCTGTACTGACTTCTAAATATTTCAAGAGACTCATTATTTCTGCTCATAACTCTATAGTTGGGAAGCCTTCTATCTAAGGAAACAGGCTAGAAGATGTGTTTCACTTATTTACTCCATCAATCACTTAGAAACTACCTCATGCTTTGAAGGCTTGGTCCTCAGCTGATGGTAATTTAGGAGGCGGTATTTCTGGAGGTGGGGTTAGGGGTGTCACATTCAACTCCCTTTTCCCAGATATTGGGTTACTCACCTGCTGTTGTTTTCTACCTGCTGTGGCATGGAGGTGATGTCCAGCCTCTGCCATCATGAAGCTTCCCCTCGAGAGTGCAAGCCCAAATCAAAACTTTCCTCCCATCATGATGCTTTTGATCAGGTGCTTTGTCCCAGCAACAGGAAGAGAACTACAACAGTTAAAAGTATCTTGGCCAGTTCTCAGCTTCCTATTGTCACCTAAAAGCTGAAGCCAAAACAACCATGTGTCATTTTCGTGATTCTACAGTCTGAACTTGGCCAAAAAAGGCAGTGCTGTGGAGACGTGGCTAAGCTACTTCACACACTTGTGGTTTCTCATCTGGCATGGCTTTGCAAAGCTGGAGGCTAGACAGGGATGACTAACTCCATTAGGCCTCTCCACACAGGGGACCATCTCAAAGCAGCAGCTATACTTGTTTATATAATATGTATTTATTTGAGAGAGAGAGAGAGAGAGAGAGAGAGAGAGAGAGAGAGAGAACAGGCATGTGAGGGCATCCAGCCCCTGCAAATGAACTCCAGATTGATGCACCACTTTGTGCATCTGGCTTTACATGGGTACTGGGGAATCAAACCTGGGTCATTAGGCTTTGCAGGCAAGCACCTTAACCACTAATCCATCTCTCCAGTCTCAAAGCAGCTACACAGCTAATGTGGTTGCTGGGTTCACCACGAAAGAAAGTAGAAGCTGCCTGTCCTTTTGAAAGCTAAAGGAGAAACTGCTACTGCAGACCAATGCAACTCAAAGGGGTGAGGTGCACATGGGAGACATTTTCTACCTTTTGAATGTGAGGAACGCTATGTGTGTGATGGGTGAAGCAAGAATGGTTGTGGTCATATGTTTAGGCCAGATAATGTATTGAAAGGCCGTAACCAGGAGAAGGGCTTGAGAACATGTGTGAGAAGTCAGTGAGAGAGCTATCAATATTTAGCTGGAAAGAACAGCCTCAGAAACATAATGTCATTGTTACATACCTTCAGGGCTATTAAAAAGAATGGCAAGTAGAATTTGTTCCCAGGGCTCCAGGGAATAAAACTATGTCCAACAAGTCAAGCTATAGAGAGAAATTTTGGCTCTAATGTACTTTTCAGCGGCCAAAGCTCTTCGGAAAATGGACTTAGTTCAAAAGGCAATGGAGAGTTCTCCATTGCTGGAAGTAAGCAAACCTTGGCTGTACTAGCTTCTAGGGAAATGTTAGGAAAGGAGATACACTGTGGCAATTAAATTAAAGGGCATTTTTTTTCTTTCTTTCCTATTCTCAGGGTGTTATAAGTAGATGGTTTTTGCAAAGCATTTAATACACGTGTCACTGGGACCATATTGACAGCACTCTTGACCTTCGTTTGTTTTATAACAATCTTTCAAAAGAAAAGAAAATATTCTCTTTGTAATTTTCCAGGTCAACTTTACATTCTCCCATGATTTTTATTAATAAAAGAAAGTTATCAAACCAAGCCTATGATTTTGGTTTTTTTTTTAAGTGAGAGAGCTTGGAAGTCAAATTTTTCAGAAGTCTTACAAAGTAGTCTTTTATGAAACACATAATAAATGCAAGAATCGCAAAGACTTGCCCAGTAGATGGCATAACTGGCAGAGGCAGACTGTATGGAAGCCACAGCCAACTGGAGAATGTGTGCTTTTATCAAAATACGCCAGCTGCTGCCCGCTTCCTGCCCTACTGCCTTGTGAGAACGTAGGCACCATGCCCCAGATATGCCACTGTTGGGAAAGATGGCAGAGGAAACGTGGATCATTATGTAAAACCTTCCAATTTTAAAATGTTGGCAACTCACCTAATTTGATTTTTCTTTGCTTTTAAACAACATGTTAGGCAATGCAATTCAGGCCAAGTATAATGGGTCTGAATTAAGCACACAGGCTGCCAGTGTGTGACATTTTTATATGGAGATGTTGAAAGTGACACATAAGTAATCCTGTCAAGGACCAGGTCGAGAACACTGAATTGTTAGAAGGTTACAGAGAAATCCAGGGCTGTACCTGGGGCTGATAGATTATGGGTGAAACATCAAAGGACCTCAAGAACTCAGTCTTGCATGAGTAGTTTTCCCTTCATCCTCATGGCACAGGATAATACTTCTCTAGTAGAGGAACATTCTCCAACAGCTAATGAACAGGATCCAGTGCGTCCTTTCAGAGCAAACACTGGGGGCAAGTTCAATGGTGGAGTCTTGGCCTAGCCTGCTGGAAGCCTTAGATTTAATCCCTATCAACCCTTCTAAAATGGTCCTAATAGAATTAAGAAACAGAAAACTCATAGTTCAGTCCTCTATTGACTGTGACTTTACGTAAATTGCTTAAACTCTTTGGGAATGCACTTTATTCTTTTATAAAATTAGAAATTTCCATTATCTTCATTTTTTCTGTGCACATCTGTTTCCGATCCCTGGCACTCCTGCCTCATACTTCTAAAACCAGCACTTGTTTTTCAGCTCAGATCTTAGAAGCCTTCCATGATGTCCAGAGCTCTATTTACAAGTGCCAGTCATCTTGTTGGGTAATTGTAATCATTTGATGTTTTGTGAATCACCAGATGGTAGGTTTCCTGGAGATTGGGACCAAATTATCACCATTATTTTTCCTGCCAGGGATATATTCATTATGGTTATGTTAGGATGGAGAACTGGTTTCCTGAATGCCTCAGTGTGAAAAATGTGAATGGCTTTATCTGATCAGGTTAATCTAAACCACAGAGACAAGATCTTAGGTAGGCTGGAGGAGGAGTTGGGGCAGAGTAGACTAATGAATGCAAAGAACAGACACAAGAATGAAGACACCTTGGCAACCTTGGAGTTCTGACTCTGACTAAATCTGTATGATCACTTGGCCCTTGATCTCCACAGTTAAGAGAAGCAATTGAGGAGCTAGGAAGATTGCTCAGTGGATAGAGTACTTGCCACACAAGCATAAGGACCTGAGTTCAGATCCCCAGTACCCATGTAAAATTCTAAGCATGGTTATATGCACCTGTAATCCAAGCGCTGAGTGGGCAGAGGCAGAAAAATTCCTGGGAAATGCTGTCCAGCTAGTCCAGCTAAACCAGTGAGCTCTGGGATCAGTGAGAGACCTGTCTTATAAAAATGAAATGGAGAAGCAATACAGGGAAACCCCTGATTTTAACCTCTGGCATTCACATGCATGCATGTGTATGCATGCACACACATACAAATGCACTCACACACCACACACACGTGTCAAAAACAAGAAAAGAAAATAGGATTGGGGAACCTTGATTCAATTAAAGGAAAGAGTGAAAATTAATCAGATTAAACTCTTGCTACTTAACAACTAAATACACTAGACGTTAGAGAAAAAGCCCTAGCATGCACAGAACTGTGGGTGTCCCTGGAAAGTGCACAAGTTACACAAGTGAACCTTTAACTGGATTTTAAGCTTTTGTTCAAACTGGTACTGAAAGAAAATTGATGAGCAAGGAGCTGCCTAAAGTATTTCAGACAACCAGGCAAAAATGTTAGCTTGACTAGAAATCTCTAGTGAAACCCTTCATTTCAGAGATGTCACGAGGAAAGCCCATCCCAAGAGATGGTATGGAGTGCCCTCCACTTGCTCAAGAGCAAGGATCAATATGCAGGCTGAAGTTTGCTTCAGTGAACTGAGCCTAAAAAATTATAGACATTTTAAAGGAGAAAAATTGAGTAATGATTACAATCTAGTTGGCACTTCTTGATACACCTGCTCCCTTTCAGAAAGTCTCTCATGAGTTTGTCTTCGTAACACTCCCAAGAAGGTTTTTCTTGACTATATTACCACAAAAAAAAACATTTGCAGCTCATGGAAAATTTTCCCAAGCAGCATAGCATCATACAGGGTGTGATGGGGTTGAAAGCAGATCCAGACAAACGCCCGAGTGTTTGACCTCCCAGAAGAGATCTGCTAGTGTTGGGCCTAGTGTTGGATGTGAGGAAGCTATTTGTATTCCTGTAGGAATGGAATAAAATATGGGAATAAATTTAAAACTCTGGCCCTTTCAGGGTTGATTACAGATCAAGTGATATCATCTAATTATCTGTCTGGATTTGGACCATCAGGAGAATGCAGGAGCACCTCTGTGGAAGAAAGTGTGTCAGGAAGAAAGTATCCTGAATGTAAGATGTGCACAAGAAAAACTAGCTACCTTGAGTGCAGTTCATAACCCCCTAACCTATGGATAGATCCAGTATGTGCATGGGGGAAGAACCCCAGTGGGTAGGGGACAGACAGGAGGGAAACAGGGACACCTTCACAAGATTTGCTCATACGATGTATATACTTATTCACAATAAAGATTAATTTAAAATAATAATAAAATATGTTTAAAAAGAAAAAATGCCATGAAAATCCCATGTAGTGCCAGTAAGTAGAGGAAGGCAAGAGGTGGCAAGGTTAGGCCAGATGATAGGAAAGGGTGCTTTCCTGGCCCTTGGTTTCCATGTCTCTCCTTTTAAGGGTATAACTGAAGGATATAGACTCCCTGTTCCTACATTGGATCCCAGAACACCTCATCATGGCTGGCTACAGATGATACTGAATGCTGCACTTATGCATGGATACTGAATGCTCATATATGTGTGGATACTGAATGTTCATATATGTGTGGATACTAAATGCTCACATATGTGTGGATACTGAATGCTCACATGTGTGTGGATACTGAATGCTCACATATTTGTGAATACTTAATGCTCATATATGTGTGGATACTGAATGCTCACATATGTATGGATACTGAATGATCATATATGTGTGGATCCTGAATGCTCATATGTGTGTGGATACTAAATGTTCATCTATGTGTGGATGTTTTAGGATAGACATTTGAATTGGCTCCTCCCATGACACACTAAAGTAACTTTTAGGGCTGGAGTTATAGGGGTAAAATATAGATCCTACAGTACTAAAGAAGTTATCCTTTGAGAATTTGGCTCATTACAAATGTTCTTTTTGCTTATATCAAACTTACCTCTTCCAAACTTCCCTATACCTCTTAAATATTGAAGATGTCAGGATATATGTTTATGTTTTGATTTTCCTTAAGTTATCTGGATCCATTCAATTGTTGTTTATATTGGGCATTCTTAATAGTAAGTTGAGTTCAGGACATTTGAGACCCAGGACATTCTGTCAGCTCCTTATGGCATTAGATTTAAAAGGAAAATCTACTCACACATAAGTAAGTTAGTTGTGGACGCTCAGTCCATTCATACGGACTACTGGTACCAGTACTATGGTTCAAGTTCATCTTGACTTCCTAATAAAACCCGTGGAATAACTCATTAAAGAAGAAATCTCTAGAATCTAGTGAATGTGTTAACAAGTAAATTTATATAGAAAGAAATATACCAAAGTCATATAGCTAGAATGCCCAAGGTCTGGGCTCTGAACGTGGCAGTATGGATACAGTCTGCCTTTCAGCCACTTGGTTATTCTGCCTGTCAGCACTAAAAAATTCAAGTGGTAATAAAGCCTTTCAGGGAAAAGACATGAGAGGGAGAACACTGGCAGGAGACATGGGGCCAGCAGGAGAGATTTATTCCTTTATATAAAGGCTAAGGAAGGCCACTTTAGAGTGACATTTCACTTGGGTTTTAAAAGTAAGAAGGGAAAGAAATAGGCAGCCCTCTGGGGAAGTGTTCCAAGTACAGTAAATAGGAGGTACGAAGGCCCTGAGGTGGCACATGACAAAGTGACAAAATGGGAAGTGATGGGTTCTATGACAGCCTGCAGACTTTAACAGGCAGCCAGATGGTAGCTCCAGTTGTCAGACAGGAAGGAGTGTAGACCCCTGTTTTTGTCTGTTTATGCCGCTGTAACAGAACAGCTGAGGCTGGGGTTTCATACTGAGAAGACCTTTATTCCCCATGGTTCTGGAGGCTGGGAAGGCCAATGT
>PVHP010009220.1:26462-51067 GCA_004024765.1 Zapus hudsonius
TCTTTTTATGCCGCTGTAAGAGAACAGCAGAGGCTGGGGTTTCATACTGAGAAGACCTTTATTACCCATGGTTCTGGAGGCTGGGAAGTCCAATGTGGGTATAGGAGTAAATACTTTCTGATAAATTATCACTAACAGGAATCTTTTTATAACACCCATCTACCCTTGAGGGTAGAGCTATCATGGTCCAATCACCTCTTCCATGAATCTTTTTTTAAAATATTTTATTTATTTGCAAGCAGAGAGGGAGAGAGAGAGAGAGAGAGAGAGAGAGAGAGAGAGAGAGAGAGAGAGAGAGAGAGAATGAGTGTGCCAGGATGGATACTAGGGAATTGAACCTGCATTGTTAGGCTTTGCAGACAAGTGTCATAACCACGGAGCCATCTCTCCAGCCCACTTCCATGAATCTTATCTTACATAGCATGAGCCACAACACCCAGCTAATGTTTGACCTTTTAGTGCTATTGCAGTAACAATTAAATTTTAAGAAGAGTTTTGGGGTTGGGGAGATGGCTCAGCAGTTAAAGGTGCTTGCTTATAAAGCCTGCTGGCCCAGGCTTGATTCCCTAGTACCCACATGAAGCCAGATGCACAAAGTGGCTCATGCATCTGGAGCTCACTCTCACTCAAAATAAATAAATAAAAATTTAAAAGACTTTCAGAGCAGAGAAATTTTCAAATAGTAGCAGTACTGATAAAAAATACTCTGCAGTTTTTTTTTTTCACACTGTTTCTTTTGGATTTATATTTGAAACTCGTTGAATTCTCTGAACTCTTGCAAGGACCAGAGGTGAATCAAAGAAGCAATTTTCCTTCCAAGCTAGATGTGACCTTGCATTCCATCAGCCAGCCGGTTCTCCTAAAGGACTGGGATGAGAAACTTTGACACTGGGGATGGAACTGGTAATTATTGACACTTGGTCATTACCACAGTGATGCTGAGCATGGCCCACCTGATGCGCTAGAAGAGGGATGGGAGGGGGCTTGGGAATCTTTCTACCTGGAGGAAATTGTGGTTTCCACCTTGTATTAGAGAGACATAAATTTAGGTAACGAAATGCCAGGGAACAAATATGCTCTATTTTAAGAAAATTTTATGACTTTCATATATCTTTGGTTCTCTCCTACAATAGAGAGACCTCACCTCAGCAGATCAGTATGTATGGGGTGTTTTGAGTAAACATGAGAGAGTCTTGAAGATCTCAGACTGGGAACTCTGGTCTAGTCACTTTGGCATGAGCTGGGTACTTGCTAGAAAAGCAAATATTTAGGTCCCAGATCTGACCTAGACCGTCAGACACTCTGGGAATGGGCTGAGCCAATGTGTGTTAAGACACTTTCCAGGTAATTCTGATATATGCTTAAGTTTGTTACTCTGATTCACATACACATCCTGTAATGGGGAACTTTCCCATCACACCTTAAAACTTAAGAGTACTTGGATTCTTGTCATATAAATTTAAAGAATTTAAATTATAGATCACCAGAGGCTAAGGTTTAATGGGAAACTTTATTAGAGTTAGTAGAGGAAGAGGAGGAGAAAGCAAAGAGAGCTCCTGCCGCTCAGCTCTAATGCAGCCTGCAGCAGCTCCACAGGCTGCCAAACCAGTGCAGAGACCTGGTTCATGCTGGACACAAAACCAGGAGATATGTGCTGGCCAGCCAAGCATGAGAAGGGAGAAATATAGGAGGGCTCCCATCAGAAGAAAAATAATCTATGTGGGAAAGAAAGGGGGTCCCATGAGGCTGAGACTAGACTCGGGGGAATCTTACCAAAAGCCTGAAGGTTTAGGAGTCTCTCTGCTGGCCAACCATGAGGGAAAGAGAACCCTTTGCCTCTTCCAGGTGAGTGTACTTTTGGCTCAGGTGAGCCAGAGAGACAGCTGATTAGTCTAGCTTTAACCTATCACGGTTCCGGGACTAAGTTCTGGTAAGAGACAGACCTCCCACTTGAGGGATGGGATCAAATTCTTTATCTTTGGGGTCCTAGTCACCCTAATCTTTCACCAACCCACATGGATATCAGCTGAAGATCTTTTTTTAAAGATAAAAATATACTACAGCCTGCACCCCACCTCTGTGTTTTCTTACTCATGCAGCCTGTGGAACTGGAACAGGTCTTCCCACTTCTCGCCTACTAGTTCTTTGAATGAGACCATTTTTTGTTGTAGGGTTGCTGTTGCATTGTAGGATGTACAACCATGTCTCTAGTCTCTACCCACTGCACCTGAAGCACCTGTTGTGACAACTAGAAAGAAAATATCTGCAGATATGGCCTAATACCGCCCTGTGAAGCAAAGTTGCTCCCCACCCTCTCTCCGTCCTCTGCTGAGAACCACTGGATTAGAACATCAGTATTTTACAAGTGTCCCTAGGGGCCAGGACTGAGGACCACCAATCATATCCAACTCTGTCATTTTTATCATTGCAGGAAGCTGGAGAGGGTGGGCTATCATGATTCAAGACTGTGGGTGTAGGATTCCCCCTTTTGTCACTTTCCAGCTCTGTGAGATCTTGGTCCTTGGTTTCCTGGTCTGTGAAAGGAATAGTGCCAGCTGTGTTGGAAGGTTGTGGGGAGGATCAAATGTGGTGTTGGTAAAGTACATATGCACATCAGGAAGAATTGGCAAGATAGTTATCTTCACGACACAAAGTTATCTTGAGAGCTATCTTTGATAGTTATCTTTGTGTCCACAAAGGCAAGAAGCGCCTTTCCTGGTCTTTCTGTATTATTTCTGAATGGCTTGATGCCCAGGAAAGCTAGCTGAGCATCTCATCAGCTAAGTCACAGCCCAGGAAGGTAAGCACAGATTCTTGAGTGGAAATGTTGGAAGCTATCCACACTTCCAGAGTGGCACTGGTTTCTGCTTTTCTACGTAGCCCCTTAAAGGGTTCTCAGTGAGAGGGAGGGAGAGCTGGGAGGACCGCTGCCGCAGCCCTTGAGAAATCCTTTTTGTGTGCTGAGACCTCAAGAAAAGTTCTTGATGGTCATGGTCTTTTGGGTCTGTCTCGTGCTTGGAATCCTTCCTGTGTGTGTTTCTCTTACTCCAAACCCACATTGACATTCTGTGTTACACACTTCCTTCGAGCCAAGCTCTCACTCTATGTGATTTTGAAAGGTGGGTATTACTGCCCCCATTTTACAGTTGAGGGAAGCAAGGATCAGAGAGGTGAAGTGGCCTTTGTCACAGAGAGCCAAGTCTATGATGATGCCACCACCCCTGGAATGTCACCAACTATGCATCCTTAGAAGAATACTCCTTTTTCTACCCTGGCGAGCATGTTCATGTGTGCCCCCTCTGAGAGGGCAGCCATGCAGTCTGTGGTGAAATCATACCCTTCCCCGTCTCACTTGCAGAAGCCTTTCAACTCTTTCACTAAACAAATGATGGCTACAGGCACGGCCCTCACTAGGAATGGCTCTTCCACATGAAAGTGGGCATCTAGAGGACCTTAATGTGCCTGTGTTTCTCTGGAGCCCAGAGATGGAAGCAATGAAATAGCTCATCCCCAGGTGGGGCATCTGTGAGAACTGCAGCTGACACCTGTTCTTTGCATTGGCAGGTCTTGTATCGATGGAACAGGCAGAGCAGCACATCTGTCATCGAAACCAATAAAACATCCGTGGAACTCTCCTTGCCTTTCGATGAGGATTACATAATAGAAATTAAGCCATTCAGTGACGGGGGTGACGGCAGCAGCAGCGAGCAAATTCGAATTCCAAAGATAACACGTGAGAATGCTTTTCTCTGACTTCTCTTTGCCTCTTCTATCAGTCTTCCAGGTGAACCAGGTCTAAACAAAATTGACCTTGCAAAGGATAAGTTGTAATTAAAAGGAACAAGAGTAGGGGAATAGGGGAATGGGAGACATCAATATGTTAATACCTTATTAAGTGTATCTAATTATGGATAATAAAAAAAGGAACGAGAGCATCGTCTTTCCTCTGGTATCTGGTGTTTGCAGATCACAGGTAGTTTTGTGCAAAAATAATAATAAGAATAATAAGAATAATAAAAAGCATTTGCCCATTTTTGGCTGATTTAATTAGCTGCCAACCAAAGTACTGGGTTAAAGTAGTCACATGGGAGGTGTTCCATGTTGACCCATTTAGTCTACAACTATAGTCTCCAAATCACCACCTCCAGAGTTAAAAGTGTGACTTAGGAAGAGGAGAAAGGTTCTTTAAAAGATTGTGACATCTCATCTCCAGTGAAGAAAAGTAATTCAGTGTCTTAGAGCTGGAATTGTTCAGAATTTAACATGATTTATTTTGAATAAGTCTGATTTTATTCATCTTTAAATATTGTTGGATCATGTGTGAAGAGTTTCTTTTATTGTTTTTTTTTTAGTAAATGTACTCTATTCTATTTCCAAGTATCTCAGCAGCATAGTATTGCTGTTGCTGTGTAATTTCATTTATTACAAAAAATGAAAATCCAGAAGTGGAGTTGAGAGTGCTTGCCATTTAAGCTTGAGGGCCTGAGACCATCAGAGTTCAATTCCCCAACACCCATCTAAAGAGCTGAGCATGGCCACACACGTCTGTAAGCCCAGTCCTGCCGGTGGGGGCCGGGAGGCATAGACTGGAGACTTGCTGGTGCTCACCCAGTAGAAAACAATAAAAGGCAGCTCCAGGCTGAGGAAAAGACTCCATCTCAAGAAATAAACATACAGGAGGGGATCCGACTGAGCAAGATAGAACTGTGTTCACCACAGAGTCTCTTTTTTAAAAGTTAAATCAGGACTGCCATGGGGCTTTAGTAGTCTTGCTGGGTCTCATGAGAGCATGTAATCTTTACGAGGTATTTTTTGCTCACAAGGTTTGGCTCCTGCAAGTGGCTTAGACAGACATGTAAACTGGGCCCAGAATGTAAATTGGGTCTAAAAAAATGAGTAAGCAATCTAGAGGATATGAGAGAAAGACAAACCAAACAAAGGTGTCTGTCCAGGCCACTTGAAGACAATTGTGGCAAGATTTGTGCAGGGGAGAAAATTAGTAGAAAACCAAATACTGTGCTAGTGAGCTGTGATGGCTTTGAAGCAGGAGCAGCCGTTCAGAAAAGAAATAAATGATAAAAATGACAAAGCAAGTTCAAAGAAAATTAAGCTGACTGAGGAGTGGGTAGTCATTCCACCCAAAGTATGCCTTATAAAAAAAGTGCCCTGGGGTGGAGAGTGTCTGCCCAGCCCAGGGCCCTTGCAGCAGCCAGGGGTGGCTAAGGGAGAGGCCAGAGTCAGGCCTGTCACACAGAGGAGCTGGCTCCAGCAGCAGGAAGGTAGGCTAGAGTGAAGCCCTTGAACCTGCACTTGGTTGAGCAGCGCAAGCCAGAACCACTGAGACCATTAGTCTGGGAAGATGCACAGTGGCTGTGCGGCAGCAAGGGTTACTCTAGGGTGAAGAGGCCAGGTGGGTCTCACAGAAGGACTGTGGGTTGAGGCTCAGGCATCTGTCTGCACACATATGCATATGCCACCCACGTCACATCCCATACCATATATACTACACACACACACACACACACACACACACACACACACACACACACACACCACGGAAAATCCAAAAAAGCAAAATCAAAATAGTGATAGGCAGTGGCCAGTGGCTAATTAATGAATATTGGATTTCCATTTTGCATAATTAAAAATAAATTCTAGAAATTGTGAGTGATGCTAGTTAGAAGGTCTTCATGCCACTCAATTGCACCATTTTTGTTTGGTCTGGCTAAGTAGTCCTGTTTGACCAGGAACTCACTATATAGACTGGGCTGGACTGAAATGTACTAAGATCCATGGGGCTGGAGAGGTTAATGCACACACCTGCAAACCCTAACAACCCAAGTTAGATTCCCCAGTGCACACACAATGCCATATACACAAAGTGGTGTGTGCATATGGAGTTTGTTTGCAGTGGCTGGAGGCCCTGGAGCACCTATTCTCTCTCTCTCTCTCTCTCTCTCTCTCTCTCTCTCTCTCTCTCTCTCTCTCTCTCTCTGTGTGTGTGTGTGTGTGTGTGTGTGCTTGGAAATAAATAAATAAATATATTTTTAAATGTGCTAAGATCCTCCTGCCTCCGCCTCCAGAAGGGCCATTATTTCTGTCTTAATCACATTCTTTAGTTTACATGGATGCTTTCATGTTTAGTGCATTTTACTACAATGATAGAAAAAGGATTGGATGCTTATGCATGTTACTTTAGACATCAAATTGTAGATTTTTACAATCCTTTTGATTTAGCAGTCTGGAGATTAAAGAGATCAGTACAGCCTGAAGTTAGAAGTTTTCAAGCTGTCAGTGCAAAGATGATATTCTACTCATGGGCAAAGTCCTGAGCACAGAACCCTGGGTTTTAGTGCTGTGGTGCATCTCTATTAAGTGGTCAATTGTCTAATTTTTCAGAGGAGTAAAGGGCCTTTATGTCATGCAGATACCAAATTATATTAAAATGGCCATGAAGCAATGTTAATAGCATTTACAAAATCTAGATATCTCAAGTCAGATGAAGTCACTGGTTACTCCCTCCTTTCTCTGAATTGTCTGATTTCTGTGGAATTTGGTCAGTATTTGTTGATAAGAATAGAGTGGGGCATCGGTGAAGAGCTGTGCCATAAAGCCATGCCTCAGCTTGGGTGTGATTTACCAGTGTCTCCAAAGGAGTTCATATTTACAGCTTCATTTTTGCATGAAAACACCAAAGCAAAGGCTGTTTTCTATTTTATAAATCCAAGTGTAAACGGATTGTAGACCTTACTGAACAAAGGCCCTGAATTCTGTTGAAAGGGAGCCAGATAGATGGTGAGATGTGGAAATAACCTTGAGGCCACAAAAACACGAGATGGGGGTTTATTTATCACACTTTGCTAAAATCTGACTGCATTTTTTTTATCATTGCAAGGAATGATTTTGGGGGAGGGGCTGACAATTCTTGGTTTTATTCATTAAAAATATGATGGGTAAAAAAAATATGTGATGGGTAATTAGACTGATATTGTTGTTAGATAGTAAAGCTGAGACTGTGAGCAGAACAGTTTTTCCTTCAAAAGATTTTCCAGTATGTTGGTCAGACAGATCGGACAACCTTGAAGAAACCCCAAATGACAATTAGAAAACTTTTACTGTGAAAAATGCAAGACCTAAAAGGAAAGGTTCGAAAATAGATTGGGATTATTTTGTTTGAAGGAAAGGGAATATTTAGACAAGCATGCTTTTGATCCCCAGTCTCGTCATTCACTTAGCTAGGTAATCTTAGACAAGTTAGACCCCAGTCACCTCCCGTGACAAGAGGTGACATATACAAAAGTATAATTCAAAAGGGAATAACGATTTTCATGCTACTGTATAGCAATGTTTACCAGCAATATTTCTAGTAACATTGAAGTTTCTTTCCACGCTAAACATGGGCCCCTTCACTTTATAAAAGTTTGAAACACAGGACTTTTTAGTCATGACCCCCTTCCAGGCTCACAGCTAGGAAGCCACAAAATGATTAAATGAATCATTGATAGAAAAGCATTTATGTAGAATCCAGACAACGTCTTCCCTGTGTAGTTGCTGTTCTGAATGAACGTGTTCTCTCCTTTCAGATTCCTACGCAAGAGGATCCGGGGCTTCCACCTCCAACGCGTGCACACTGTCAGCCATTAGCACGATAATGATTTCCCTCACAGCCAGGTCAAGTTTATGACAAAAGTTATCTAAAGGACTTGCTCTTTATAATGTAAGCAACATTTAGCTAGTTGTTTTGAAGACACCCAGTACTAAGTAATATTGTTGTTCAAGTACATCTTATTACTGGAAAACAAAAGTTTTTGCTTCTTTAGGAATGGCATTATACAGTACTTCCTCAAAGCAAATCTAGCTTTGTCTGAAGTTTCTCTGGAAACTCTGCAATGCACTGAAGACATCTGGAATATGATGTTACCAAAGCAGTTTACATATGTCCTTATATGCATATTTTTATTATATATTTAGTGTTTTATAGAATTTTTTAATGTTAACATAAAATGTAGATATTAATTTTTTCCTCTGCTGTAAAATGCTATGGGCAGCATAACCATACAAATATGATTTGAGACAATTTCCTTTAAATACAGAGTTTGAAACTCATCTTGGTAAATAGACGGAAATGACTTGTACAGTTTTCCAAGGATCTTGTGGCAGAGCAGCTGGTGACTTGGTCTGTAACTCAAGGCTGCTATATATAAATTACTCTTTGAATAGATAAGGCATTGAATCAAGTCTTTTTGACATGTACAATATGTTTTCCCACCCTGTTGTGAATTTTGTTGTCCAACACAACTTGAGATGGTTTCAAGAATGGCTACAAATCTCAAAAGTTAAACTTACAGCCCAAGTGGCACCTTGTGCAATACTTCCACCCTTGAACTTAGCACTGTACAGTAAGGCTTTCTTTCAGCATTGTCCTTGTAGTAGTATTATGTTAGGCATTGAATCTGAAGTTACATATCCTGTAGTATCATAGACCAAACATCACTAGAGTCAACCAAGTCTTTCAAATGATGAATGATCCTTTTACTATCTTTCAATATATCTGTTTTGAATGTAAATTTTACAAAAGAACTTCTCTGTCAATGGACACACAATTTCTTTGCAAAATTTCTTATAGATATTATACGTATCTCTGTAATGCTAGAGCTCTTCTTCTGAGTTCCGATCACATATAGAGTTTGGAAGGTTTCTCCTCTTTCAGAAGAAACTTGCTACAAATAATTTTTCATATGACTATAAAAGATCATTGGTACAAATGTCTGGTAGGTTGATGAGTTTCTTGGTTTGCAGTAGCTAGCATGGTTGTTTTGTAAGCTTGAGTTTCTAAGTTTTAGAATCACACATTGGAAAGTGACAATATCAGTGAAACCATATCACTGAAAAGAGCTATTTGTTATGATGGGGGAGGTTTTATAAGCTGAAACTGATGGGGCAGAAAAGGCAATTAGGTTTTTCTATAAAGATTTTCACATGCAAACATGCCACCACCTTTCCTTCTCAGAGAATCCGGATTTGCCTGTAATTTGTTGTTTTTGCCTACAAATAATACATAAGTTAACTTTTCAACATTCTAGTTATATTCATCCAATAAAGTCAAAATCAGGATTCCACTTGTGCAAAAGTTAGGATGGTAACCAGAAAAATATATATATATATATATTGTCAGTATTTCAGCTGTGTTCCTTTCTTAATTTGATATGGTTACTTCTGTGTTAAAATAAGACTTAAAAATCAGTCACAAAAAATTTAACAAAATAAAAAATGAATGAAAAAACTGATACCCCAGGTAGTTCCCAACCCCAGTGTAAATGATATTTACCAGTGCTCTAGCATATGTAATCTTTTTTAAAGGTATTGTTAATAAATATTCTGTCATTTGTAAAGATACTTGTCTTCTGGGAGCATTTTTCCTACCTACCTGTCAGGGAATCTCTTAGCTTTACCCTTGTGCTAGTCATAATTTGGGATCATAGAGGAACTCAAAAGTCTCTGGCCATGGCCCAAAGCCAGATGATCCAGAGCTGTCCCTTAGGAATTGACAACCCTTTGGAAGTAGAGAGGGTCAAAATCCAGTGAAACAATGTCCTAAAGGTCAGAGTTGAATGGTTTCTCTTGGTTAGCCAAGTCTTCTGTATATTTAATCCATTGCCAGAATGATAAAACCTACCCTAAGCAACACCTTAATTCTCTATCCAGCCACACAGAGCCCTCCCTGGACCCTAAACACTGCTTGCTTTTGGTCTACCTCTGTGCCTTTTGATCTCATGACTGCCCCTCTTGAAACGCCCTTCTCACTCTCCTACCCAAATACCAACTGCCCTAAGGGCACATCCAGCCCCAGCTTGTCTGTGAGGCCTTCCCGCTTGTGATGTCCTCACTCTGAATTTGCTGCAGCCCTGAATTTATTAATGAATCAGGTACTTTTGGAATCTCTTGTACTGTTATCTTGCATTTGAACCTAACTCCTGTATTGTTACTTACTCTTCCTTGTATGTATGCCTTGTCTTCCCGACTAGATTGTAAGCTCCTTGAGGGCAGGGGTGTTGGTCTTCTCTTCCATGTACTCTCCATAGTGCCTAGCACAGTGCCTTGCAATAAATACTCATTAATTAATTGATTGGAGGGGTCTTTTAAGTAGCATTTTGCATCAGTTGCCCACCTGTGTGCTATAGCCCACAGAGCAGGGAAGACTGTGTCATGACTTTTGATATGCTAGAGAGTGCTGGTGGCTCGATGAATACTGTTCATCTTTCAGCTTCGTCATCCAATAAGGAGGCCCTGAGTTCGCTGAGTTTGCTGAGCTGAAGAGGTTTTAGAAAGTGCCCTGTAGGCACCAATACCCATACTTGTCTGATTCACTGGCTTTCATGGTGACTTCAGGTAGGGGCCACGATTTGCAAGCAACAGAAAGCATTTTGCTAACTTCAGCAAACAGACAGGAAGCACTTAGCATCACATAGTCATGACAGGAGCCCAGGAAACACCAAATGTCCCAGATTTCATGAGAATAAGAACTAGGCCACTCTCAGGATCCAGACTCCAGGAACACTGCAAAGACTTTTATGTGTGGGGTTTGGGGAATGAATAGCTTTGATTCTGATTTTTTTAAAATATTTTATTTATTCATTTTCAATCAGAGAGATTCAGAGAGAGAGAGAGAGAGAGAGAGAGAGAGAGAGCGCACCAGGGCCACCACCTTGTGGGTCTGGCATATGTGGGTCCTGGGGAATTGAACTGGGGGCCATAGGCACTGGAGGCGAGTGCCTTAACTGCTGAGCCATTTCTCCAGCCTGATTCTGATTTTAATGTGTCTGTTTATGATACAAACTCTTCTGGAAGATTGTGATCAACTTGTGTCACACAGCCAGAGCACCTTGTTTGCTCACACTGAGCCTGCACTCATGGGGAGGGATAACTTACTAAACCAAGTTTGGAAAACTCTTTCCGGAATGTCAGAAAACAGTGTGAGTCTAAACAATCGACTTTCTATGTAAAACCAGTGAAGG
The DNA here is from genome assembly GCA_004024765.1 of Zapus hudsonius. Taxonomy (NCBI): domain Eukaryota; kingdom Metazoa; phylum Chordata; class Mammalia; order Rodentia; family Dipodidae; genus Zapus; species Zapus hudsonius. The sequence goes on from PVHP010009220.1 coordinate 37,478, forward strand.
GTCTTTGCAGGCACTGGTCCCAAGGCCCACACGCAGGAGAAAAGTGTTGCTGTTTGAGATTTATTCCCAAAGGAGGAACACTAGAGAAATTTGCTTTATTTACTGAAACTTTTCAAGTACTTGGCCTTTGTCCCCCTTTTCTATGTCATCCACCATTTAACTGTGTAAAAGGACATTGAATCCTGACAGATAACTGGATTCTCTCAGTGTAACTAGCCTTTATAAAGACTATACATCCTGTGCACAAGCCAGCATCTTTCTCTGTGGGTGGAAGATGGGAATGATGAACTTCGCTTCTCAGGTAAGCACTGAATTCTTCCAGACTGTGAGGTGGGAGATGCTGGGAGCGTTGATCTCAAGACAGAATGATTGATTTACTCCTACCATCAAAATGTTGGTTATTTACCTCCTGAAGGTTATTTAAATCCCGGTTAACCTTTTCCCAATCGCTCTTACCACTCCCGCCTTGCTACAATTAAAAGATGTGGCGTGTACAAGTGGCACCTAATTAACTGCTAAATGTCATGGAATTTAACGGAATATCAAATACCAGGTGTAAAGAAAGACCATTTTTACTGTACTGGGTTATCAGTGCCATCCTTTCCTCCATCACATACATCATCAAGGCTTGACTGTATTTCTCAGCTAAGAGAGTTATATGGTGATCAGAGGTGTAAGCCTTCAAAATTAGGACTTTCTAGTCAAATTGTAGACATACCAAAATTATCCCATCACAAAATGCTGGACACTGGTACTTCACAAAGGTGGCTTAGCCCAATAGCAAAGAATATGGGTTCTAGATTCTGACAGCCACGACTATCCCTCCTTGACTATTGCCACTTCTTACATAGGATAAAGTTGACCATGATCTAAGTGCTTTTCTAAACCAGTTTTCTTTTCTGCAGGCACATAAAGAAAAACACAGTTGTAAATCAGTTAAACTTTACTGGCACATCTATTATGACATTTCATCTAAATATAATTTCTTAATATTAAATGATCATTTTAATATAACTTGAACATGTCATAAAATAGATTTTTATATTATAATTAATAGCAAAGAAAGTAGGTAGTAAGTTCCTCATGCAGATCCCAGGTTGTCCATAACACTAGTTTCAGGGTCCTCCTGGAGCCCTTTTCCTCACCTCCAGGGCATGTGATCAGTACCTGTTCCTGACACCTGTCCTGTGTAACTGGTTTTCTAAACCATTTTCACTCTTTGATTCAAAAGAGAAGCATATCTGCTCAACCCATTTTGTAAGGAGGCCCCCATGGCCCTTCGCTAAAGAGGCCATGCAGATTGAATGCCCAGTTCCGCTACTCATTCAAATACAATTCTCAACAGAGCTCACAGTTCAAACGGTCTTTGCCTCTGTTCTTTATCCCCAGCAGTTGTAGTCAGATGGACATTAGCAGAGCTCTAATAATAGAGGTCACACAGACTAAGGGCCTTTGAAAAGAAAGATCTGAAAGTATGGAAACTGTGAGCCTGAGGCACTTACTTGACACACTCCTGATCTCTGTCAACTGGGCTTTCCATACATAGTCTCCCAATTGTTAGAAATAACACAAACCATGCCATGAAATACACATCTTAGGATCTTAATGAAAAAATGTCTAACTTTTTAAAGGTTTTGAAAGTGTTCTTCGTTGAAATAGGCACAAACTTTAACTTTTTTATTTATGAAATGGAAGCAAAGAGGTGATGACAAAAGCTCAAAGTAACTAGAATTATGGTTTCTTGATTTTGGTGTATTCAATATTTAGTGTACTGTTTAGCTTTGTGTGGCTGTGACTAAAATATCAGAAAGAACATGGAGGCAGGAGCATGTGGCAGAGGCTCCGTACCCCGTGGTGGGCAAAAAGCAAAGAGAGAATTAGGACCAGATGCAGCCTTCAAAACTCCTGTGACTTATTTCCTCCAGCTAAGCAAACTCCCTAATTTTCACCATTTCCCAAAACTGTTACCATCTGAGGACTAAGCATCCAGCACATGAACAAGGGGAGATATTTCACATGAAAACCACAGCCTTTAGACATCTGCATTTACTGACAGGTAGAGCAGCTGGAGTCAGAAACAAGTCTTTTAAGTTAAGCCAGAAGACATTGCAAAGCATACAGTCAGTACAATATGGGTCAGCAACAGGGGACTGTTGAGGTGGGAAGAAAGGATGTCTGAAGTGAGAATGAAGAAATTCTAAAGAGCAGGGCATAGACATTCAGAGGAGCAGGAGAGGATAAGGTTCATTAAGAGGGCTGAGGGACTGTTGATTACCCCGTTTGCACCAGGAAATAACCTTGGCATAGAGAATGCAACAGGGGTTGGACACAGGAAGGCAAAGCTCCAGTGATGATTTGATTTTGGTGACTCTGCATCAGAGGTCTCTCAGTTGAATGTCCTCTTCTGGTCCACAGCACACTAAGGCAGCTAGCTTCTTTGTCTCTCAGAGCTCATAACTCAGCAGTTCCTACTCAGCACTTGCATACTGAAAGGTAAACATAAAGTGTTCTTAACCACACAGTGCTTACATAATGAATGAGAAAGAGAAGTTTGAATGCCGTGATAAAAAGAGAAAAACAAACAGAAGCATATAGGAGCACAGTTCAAGTCAGAAATAAAATTCTAAGGTTCAAAAGCCAATTTCTAAAAGCTACAGAATTGAGAAGATAAAGACTGAAAAAGACTTCTGAAATTGACAAAAGCTTAGGCAGTCATGGAGGGAGGAGATAGCAAGGTGCTTATCGACCAACTGTCCTATAGAAGAGAGGAAGTATTTCTGGAATATGGCTGGAGAGCCAACAAGAAGCCAAATTATAGTGGACTTTTCTTATAATGAGCTTTAATTTGAGGAAGGTTTGTTGTCCAGGCAAGCATGCTTTTGACAGAGAGAAAACACTGGAGAGGCCAGAAATTCAGATCTGAGACGATTGCAGTTTCTTTCTCATTTCTGGGACGAAACACCTGACCAGAAGCAGCTCATTGGATGAATGGGGTTGTATGAGCTTACAGTTGAGAGGAAGTTTCATCATGGCAGAGCAGGCAACTGGCTCATGTCTTCATACATTGGCAGTAGGCCTGAACTGGTAACCCTCAAGGTCAGCCCCTAGTGACACACCTCCTCCAGCCAGGCTCCACCAACTGGGGATTGAATGTAAGGTATACTTAATCACAAACACATAAGGACACAGGAGACCATTTACATTTGAACAGCACAGAGCTAACACAGAGTCCTAGGTGAGAGATAATCAAAGCAGTAGTGGGGTCAGAGACAATTCACAGCTGTTTACTTTGATGTTTCCTCTTTGTGAACCGAATTTGCCCCAACTGGGGTGACAGTATAATGGTTGTGTCCTGGAGCTCAGTTTATGGGACACAGAAGCAGGCTAGCTGCACAGACATTTTCACAAAGAGATTATGTCCTATTCTAATTGGTTTTTCACCTCTACTCATCCCATCAAAGATTGTTTTTAGTCATGTGTTCTTGCTTCCAGATACCTACTTTTCCTTTAAACAAATTAGCACTTAAGGGTTATTAATTCCACCACCAGATGGTCCTAACACATGCAAGTCTCACCATGAAAACGTTTGGATTTTTTAATCAGGTTGTTCTTTGCACACGAGGATTCTTCTTCAGCTTGCATAAATAACTTGAGGCCCAAAGCATTTCAATGAGGCTTTCCTTCCTCCCCTTCTCTGTGCAATTCCCAGTGCCAAAGAAAGGGCCTAGTATAAACTCTTCATTGCAAAGAATGTCTTAAAGAGCTTGTATCTGCTCAGACTCTGTGACTGTGAACTGTTTAGGAGGAAGGTGATTTTCAATGCTATTTTTATGAGAGCCAGTACTATGAGCTCAGCTTTCTTCAACCTATGGATCAAGGTACTATTCACTATTATGTGAATGTTTAACCTCTGATTTTCCATGGAAAGGATAGTAAGAAGAGTATAGACGACTGAAAATGAGCCAGTTTGGAAGTTGCCCTTTCATACAGCAATTTAAACATAATAATGTCACTAAGTCATCAAAAAGAGATCCAAGTAACAGTAGGCTACTGGTCAAGCATGCACTGTCTCCCAGCTACTTCCAATTACATTCTCATTAGACACCTATCTTCCTCTCCATGGTATTTAGGCTTTGATAATCTCTGCTGAATTTTAAATACATGCAAAGTGCTCTGTTGGGCTGAGAACTCTAACTGGTTCAGTAAGCATTAATAACTCCTAAGGGTTAGGTTCTATAATAGACACAGCAGATAAAAAGATGCATCTCACATGCATATCACACATGGCAGGAAGGCAGCCAAGCTGTTACTGAATGTAACCCCAAAAGCCCAGGCTCTAAGAAAGTGATGTATCTCACAATGGGTATCTAGGGGTATTACCTGCCAATTAAGGCTTCATAGAGGGGGTAAGACCCAAGTATGTGTTCCCAAAGAATGACTGAGTCCCATTGCTAAAGGAGGCTTTTAGCTTTAACTTGATAGTCTCCTGCATATTACTAGGGACCTCTGAGCCTGGTACTTAACTTGTCACTATGCCTATTCCTGGCTACTGACCTCTCAGAACCCTCGTGTCTGTACCTTGAAGGTGAGCAGTAATAGAGATGAATGTAAAATGATGCAGACCTGTCAGGATTAGGAAGGAGATGTGAAGAATCTGGCTCTGCACTTATGTTGAGGGACCATGGGGTCATAATTGCTGGGCTTTTGTTCTGAGCAAACTTTCTGCTGTGATATGGATAGTTGTAGGCTAATCTGGACATAGGTATTTGGTAGTCAACATTGCCCCTGTGACAGAACTGGACAAAACCACCCCAGAAAGTATTTAATGAGTGTGCCTGGTGGGTATTCTCAGAATGCACCTGCTTCCCTTGACTCAAGCTTCTCAAGCTAGGGCCACATAAAATCAGCACCATCAGGGTCCTGTCTACTATCAACTATTCCTCCTGCCCAGGGATCAGCTGTACCTGTGGCCCATGGCTTATCATAGACACCATCAGTCTGGATATAGGTGCATACGTGAATATGTTAAGAGAATATATTTCTATTTAGGTTGTAAAATATAAAGGAGTAGCTTATAGGAACCCTTGCAAACTTAGGAATACAGAGCAGACCTGGCACCACTTGACCGGTAAGTTTCTCTCAAGGTTCTGGCAGCAGAACATCTCTCTCTGAACATCTCTTCAGAACATCTCTGAAGTTCATGCTTCATCCAGTGAGAACATCCATATTCAGTGCCTTTCTCAATATGTTTCAAGAATATCAGGGCTGCCTTTGAGAATATTATCTTGGACCAAAATCCTGTCCTGTCTTTTAATGGGTGTGATGGTATGATGTCTGTATGTATACAGCTCTGTAATGGACAGCAGGAGGGAGGAGGTGCTGCCTAGCATAGTGTGTGGAGGGAAACATGCCAGAATGTTCATTTCAATCCATCAGTTGCCGGGAGCAAGGAGATTTTCATGAAACGCGAATACTTTAAAGGATACAAGATTTGTATATCCAGATATATTGCCTTTCAACGGAATTACATGGCAAACTTTGAATGCCTCTTAGCCAACACACAGCAGACCTTATTTTATTCACTGAGTCATGTGTATGAATTCATTTGGAATGTCATGGTCACAATCAAAACATGAAATTTTACAAGACTTCAAATCCAGGCTCGTCCACGTAACTTATAACTTCAATTTCTGTTTCATTGGAGACAGCATTCTGTAAAACAAAACAGCCTTCCTTAGATGTCTTTTAGAGAACACCTCATCTCTGAATTCTTCATTGTTAGTTTCAAGGATTTTTTTAAAAATTGTGTTGAGAGAAATATAAAAACCAAAGTGAGAAAAAGAAATAAAAAAAGATACATAAGCTTAGCTCCCAAGAATACCCACCATTTCTCCTCAGCCCTTTTTGTAAGCATACTGTGTTCTTTACATTCCGAATGAAGTAATAGGGATGCAATGCCCTCTATGTATTACTGGTACTGGGCATCAAGCAAAGGGCCTTATACATACTAAGCATGAGTTCTGCGGCTGAGCTATACCCTTAACCCTGCAAAGTTCGATGAGTTTCTTTTTAACATCATCATAGTACATTTTCAATATATTGTTATATTTTATTTGATTACTAATGTGGTGCTAGGGCTAGAACCCAAGGCCTTGATCATGCTAACCAGGTGCTGACCTCTGGGCTACACCCCTAATCCCACTATTTAGAAAAAGCTCCATCTCATTCCGCCCAGTTTACAATAGTATTCAAATAAATTTCTACATTTGTTTCATCTAATTTTGACTGTAACACATAATACTGATAATAATTAAATGACTTGAAACAAAATATAATGCCACTGGTAAGTCATATTATTTCCTTTTGTTTACTAATCCAGAACATTTTTTCATACCTACTCCACCCTAGACACTGAGGAACCCAACAAACACAGCCTCGCCTTATGCACTTCTAATTATATATAGTGGGCTTACATTGGGGAAGAATCCTCTCTGGTTACCACTGTAAAACCAAACCCCGGCTGGAGACTAGTCTCTAAAAGATTTGAAAGCTCAGTGTATGATTTATGAAAATCAGCCTTTTTTTGAAGCCAACTTCTCTCCACTGACTATTAAATGTTGTGAGAGAATTTCTAACTAAGATCTCAAGGAACACATTTCTGCTTCTCAAGAGCTATGGGATGGTGGGTATCTTCCAGGCCCCGGGGCTGGGAGTGCTGTTCCCAGTGTGAAGGTGCCAGTCACAGTTGGCCTCCAAATCCACAGGTTCCACATCTGTGGATCCAAACTGCTACTTTCCTTCCTCATTATTATTCGCTCAAAGCAGCAATACACCACATTTACATTAAATTTCTTATTACAAGAATCTTAAGAGGATTTACAGGATAGGGCAGCAGAATATGCAAATAGCTGCACCATTTTATCTAAAGGGAACTTGAACATCTCCAGCCTTCAGTATTCACAATGAGACTGGGAACAAATCCCATCAACGCTAAGGGCAGTTTAAAAAATAAAGGTAAGATTGTGAGAGCCATGGTGGGGGAGAATATCAGAGACTTGGCAACCCTCAGTAACAACACACTTGGGTCATGAGAACTCGGCTGAAGACTGGGCTATCCATGGTCCCCTACCACAAAGACTGATACAGACGGCCCACGGAGGAGGATATCCAGCTGACTGGGGATAGGGAAGGGGGGCAATGAGGAATTGGGGATAACAACTCATTGTTGGCCCACTAAACAATGTAACTCATTATGGACAATAAAAAAGAAAAAAAAAGAAAAGTAGAGTTTTCTATCTCACTAGACAGGTGCTTCCCAGGGGTCACTGTCAGTACCACCAATGGGGTCTTTTCCTTTAGCAGAGGGCTCACAAGTGGGGTGCTATGTCCTCTACATGAAGTGTCAGGGATAGTGCTATATGTGAGCCAGCTGAGGTCAATTCTATCCTCCTCAGCCACTGTCTCACATTGAGACTTTAGGACATAGTACTGACAGAACTAGTCAGTGCTTCATTGTCTCCATCCTCACTTCACTCTGTCTCTGTCTCTGTCTCCTCTCTGTACTTGTTTCCATGTAAAACTGCAGTGAGAAGAGAGCATATGCTGTCCTGAGAAGGAACACAATGTCGAGTGTGACATTAATCCTACAAAGGCTCTGACACCAGCATGTCTCCTCCAAGTCATTATTCTACACACATGACTTGATTTTAATTAACAATCAGAATCTTACACAGTAAGCTCTTAAGCCTGTTTCTTTCACCAACCCCAGAATATTAAGGGAATCTTTTGGGTCTCTGTAGGGAAGCTGGATGCCAGCTTTCAAATGTTCCATTAAGAGGCCCCGACAAATGACTTCAGTAGAGTCCTTAAACCCAATGTGGTTTCTTCTCCTACAACAAAGATTTGTAGCATACAGGAGGTATGCACGTGGTATGTATTGGTAGCACACAAGAGGTTTGCACATGGTATGTACTGGCAACACACAGGAGGTTTGCACACATGGGCACTCTCCTTCCCAGGGAGTTCTTCTGGAGAAAGGACAGGTGGGGTGTTCTGTGATGGAGACAGAAGACTCTCCAAAGGCCTGGTGGCTCTCTAGCCAGCCTTAACTCTGCTTCTATGGTTTAGTGACTTACTGTTTGTTTGCACATCACTGTAAACACTTAAATTACAGAGTCTCAAGAAATATCAGAGCTTATTGAAATTAATCGTTTTGGTGTGTTTTTCATCAACCCTTCTCTTTCCCTATGCCAGACACCAGTTGGTTCATCCACTGTTTTGGAAAAGTTGCATTGGGACACAGCTATTATGTATTAATATTTATTTTCTGTGAATACACTGTTGGCTTTAGAATATTTATTATTTGGCTCTGTATAGATTTGGCAACCTTTATCTAAATAACATTCAACTTAAGGATCAATTTGACAAAGTGTAGTGACTACACAGAAAATCATCAAAGACCACTGCCAAAAATTAAAGACCTAAGTGCATGGAGTGAGATGCTGTGTTTATAAACTCAGAGTCAAGGTACCTTTTAAGAGTCATTCCCTCGCCTGCCCCCAAATTAATCTACCCTTCAACACAATTAGCTGCCTTTGTTTTTATATAAATAGCTCTAAAAACATATGTGATCATGCAAAAGACTTAGAATAATCTATTGAACTTTGTGGGGAAAAGCAGTTTTGGAAGCCTTGTCCTATGTGATGTTTACAACAAAACTGTAGTAATCATCACTATGTTATTTTGCCAGAATCTCACCAGTGCCTCTTATGGAAAAGGAGATTAAGATTGCTACTGTTGAAGGATTTGCCAAAAATCAGTGAAGAGACGGTGGACAGAAAATTAAAATCCAAGTTTAGGGCTGGGAAGAAGGTTCAGCAGCTAAAGTCACTTGCTTATTTGCAGAGTCCTCAATTTCCAAGCCAGACACAAAAAGTGGCATAAGCATCTGGTGTTTGTTTGCAGTATCTAGAGGCCCTGGCACACCCATACACACACACACACACACACACACACACACACACACACACACACACACAAATAAATATATTAAATAAATAAAACAAAATTTGTTTAACTGGCAAAGGTTCTTTTCATTGACTAGAACTTTTCCAAAAAGTGGAAAGAATAATGAACATAATATAACTAAGTATATGTATAGATAAAGACATTGATATATATATATTTTTTATTTTATAATATTTTACATATTTGGTTTTATGTGTGTGCGTATAAACAGACACAATGTAATAGAAACACTCCTGCCTCCAGGGCCAAATCCTGATGTTGGTACAGCAAACCAAGAGTCCAGTGACAGTCCCTGGGAACTCATCTCTAGGCACTTCACTTAGGACACACCTAGGAACTTTCAGCATTACCTCATAGTCAGTCATCACAAAGAGATCCTTGATGCTGCTTTTGGGTGCTGGAACAGGTGGGAATAACTTGGTCCATAAGTGACATCTACAAACAGTAAAGGAAAGAGAGGACTAAGAATGGACATCTCCCTTGTTCCTCTACTAGAATTAAACAAGTTGGGTCCATGATACAGATGAGAATCAAGATAGTTTTTTTCTGATATGTGATTAGCTAGGGACTGGCCCACAGACACGTGGATGCCACCTTGCCCACCCCAGCAGGACTAGAACTCACATGTGATTCATTCTCATCTGTCATGGCTTGATCCAGGTGTCCCCCACAAACAAATGAATGTGTTCTGATAGATCGATACTCAGCTGATGGCAATTTGGGAATTAGAACCTCAGTAGAGCTGTGTTGTTGGGGCGGGCTTATGGGGGTTATAAGCCAGCTTCCCCCTTGCCAGTATTTGGCACACCTTCCTGCCTCTGTTTGCAGTGCTGTGGCAGAGGTGATGTCCAGCCCTCTGCTCATGCCATCGTTTTCCCTGCCAGGATGGAGTCTCCCCTCGAGTCCGTAAGTCAAATAAACCCATTCCTCCACAAGCCGCTTTTGTTTGGGTTCTTTCTGCGCAGCAACTAGAAAGCTGACCACAACATCATCCAAGATGGCTACAAGCAAGACTCCTTAGCAACAGCATCCTGGTCTTCCTCAATTTTTCCGAGATTTAGCTCACCTGTGGGTTGGCCCTTCCTTGGCCTATGGAGCCCACCAAGCAATCAGACCCCTCCCTTGCCCATCTTGGTATGATGATGAGACTCCTTTTAATTGGATGTCTGATTCATATAGAGCTACAACATGTGTAAGTGCGTTTTGTCATCTCTTACCTATCTCCCTCTCCCTCTGCTCTTAGCCCTGATGTGAGGGAGATCTTCTTGGTCTCCCCTCCAACTTTAGATTCTTTTTGCCTGGGTACTTTTCTGCTTGCTCACACGTGTGTGAGACCCTTCCCCAGAGGCGTCTTTCTTAGAGAGAGACTGCCTTGCATGAGGGAAATTCTCTCCATCTTCCCTCCCACTTCCCTGCCAGGTTGGGAAGGGGAAGAATTTCTTTTATTTTGGGATTTCCTGCTTTGCTTTCCCTCTTAACTCTCACTAAATCTCCTAATCCATAATATACCCTTCTCTGAGAATGTGTTTTTGATTCTTTGATAACTTGGAGAAAGACCCAAAGTTGGGGTTCCCAGTCCTGGGGGTCTCCTGCATCCCAAGGCCTCTAACCCTGAATCAATACATTCAAATTCTCAATCTGTCAGCATTTCTCAATGTGTACATTGTTGATGAACTCAAGGTAGAGTCTGTGCTGTGCTTTCTGAGTCATCCCAGAAAAAGGATGTCATAACTGCTTCACTTCTTGCCACGCCGAGGTTAGTGTCTGAAGATAGACATGCCCAGTGCTTGGCTTCTCCTTGTTGCTGTTTCTTCTTTTTCATCTGTGCTGATTCACTGTGAGTTTCTTTTTGTCTTTTTGTACTTTGAACTACTACCCCTCCAACCAAAGATATCATGTATATGTAATAGGTCAGTGTATTTTACATTTTTATGTGCGTGCATGCTCACGTGTGTGACTGCAGGCACAGGCATGTCACAGTGTGCCTGTGGAGTTTGGAGGACAGGCTTCAGATGTCAGTCCTTGCCTCCCACCTTGTTTGAGGTAGGGTCTCTCATTGTTCATTGTTCAACATGGCATTTGTCAGGCTTTCTGACCCAGGAGCTTCTAGGAAATTCTCCTGTCTGTTGGTGTGCTGGGATTATAGAAGATGCCGTGGCTTCTAGCTTGGGTATCTGGAATCTGAACTCTGGGTACTCACCCATACACAACAAGTGATTTATACACTGAGCAATTCCCCCATCCCCTAAATATAACATTTTAAATAATAATGTTATTTAATATGAAAGTCACTTCCTAAGCTATGAAAGAACAAGACAAAATATGTTCTTAAGTGCCCTTAAAGGCACTCTGCCTTGCTGAGTGGATGGAGAATATTATGGGACCATTTGCAGACTGCCAAATCTTCATGGAATTTTGAAAATCTGCATTTCACCTGGAACAGACAGCCACTCAGGGCCAGGTGACTGTTCACAGAAGTCCGAGACATGTAATGATCTCAGACTAATAGGCTAACTTCTTTAACCTGAGATTTTAAAAAAAAAAAGAAAAGAAAAAACCCATGCTGTATCTGAACCCAGACAAGCAAATACTGAATGGGAGGCTGTGAAGAAATAAAAAGAATACGATGGTCAAAACCTTCACAGAAGATAAAAAGGTCATCACCACATTTGAGAGAGGCTGTGGAGAGGCCGAGGGCTAGACTGATTCTTATCTAGTTTCAATACTTCCCCTCCTGACATTTCTTCCTTCTGATTTGGTCTCTTCTCACCACAGAAAGCCCAGCCTGAAACAAAAGTGTTGTACACTGCTTCTGGGAACCAGAACTGGTTGTGTGATGGAATAGACAAGCAATCCTCAGACCCAACCAGCAGGGGAATTAACAGAACACCTACATCCTGCAGATGAGTGAGAGAGTTACCAAGATGAAGCAGCTGGCTGCTGAAAGCACAATGAGATGCCATTCTGCCAAGGGCTTCTGTTCCTCTCGTCCTGATGGTGGGGAGGAGAGAGACATTGGAGTTAGACCCAGAGACAGACCATTGAAATAATGAGGCTTGGGGCATCAGAAGGTTTGGGTGTGAGTTGCAGGTGCTGGGTGATACCGGGCAATTAGCCAAACCTTTCTGGACCTAAAATCTGCTAGAAGGGTCGACAAAGCTGCCAATAAAGAGAAATGGCAGTGGCCTTGGCCACTTTCAATTTTACAGTATTATTCTGTTGAGTGTGCTCTGGGGTCTGCGCCACCTGGATCTGGAGCTTGAGGTGAGGAGTAAGGTTTTAGGTGAAAAAGCTACAAAAAAAAAAATGTAAGGCTACTTAGTAACCTGATTATATGATAGTAAGAATGTGTTTATATACTTGGAAAAGAAACTTTTGGAGAAAGCATGAGAAAATATTCATAATTAACAATGCAGGCATCAGAATCTCCAGTGTTCCCCGAGCACCTCTTCCCGTCATTCCCATTTCACAGACAGGAAAGTAAAACAAAGTGATCAGTTTTGAAGCAGGACGTGTCTCTTACACTGCCCTCTTCTCCACATCTACAATGAAGGGACAGATCTAAGAGCTGAAGGGTCATTTTGGAGTGTGTGTGATTTTTTTAAGGTGTTAGAAGTACACTCATAAAAAGTCCAAGGCTACTTAGTAAATGGTATTTTAAAAAGTTAAGTTCTTCCCAGGTGTGGAGGTGCCCGCCTTTAATCCCAGCACTCAGGAGGCAAAGGTGGGAAGATTAAGGTGAGTTCAAGGCCAACCTGAGACTACATAGTGAATTCTAGTTCAGCCAGGGCTAGAGTGAAATCCTACCTCAAAAAAAAAAAAAAGTTAAATTCTTGCTAACCTGTCTGACTCACTTTCAGAGAAAAAAAAAATGCAAATCCTGAGTTTTCTTGCTGAATTCAGTACCAGTACCCTCCTTTCGCAAGGAGAGCCAGCCTATTCATTCTCTCCTTTATTCACCCACTCAGCAAATGTTGGGCTCTGTTAGGCTAACAAGTGTTTAGGAGAGCATGGTGAGGACTTTCATCTTTCATTGTGAAGTCTGGAGCTTGTCAGGGAAGAAACACAGGCAGTCAGCAACAGCACAAGTAATGATCTAGTAACCGCTAAGGCTGGAGCTGGGTTCAAGCCGCACCATGCCAGGAGAGACAGGTCCCCATCCTCAGTTTGTCATTATTCTAGAAAATGAAAAATGCATCTAAGTGGAAATCCCCAGCCCTTGTTGATAACATAAGACTTCCAGAAACTCCAAAACACTTAAAAACCCAAACTGTCCAGGTCTGAACAGGGAGGGATGTCTTCAGACTTAATGTTCCTGAGTCCCACCCCTCAGCCTCCTCTCTGCAATCTCCTGGGCACCTATTAGGTTTCTCTGCCTTCCCAAAGCTTCCATCTCCCCCTGCATCTCTTCCTATCTGCTTTCAAATATTCATAGCACCCTTTATCTTGAATAAGCCATGGCCTGGCTCAGCCATCTTCCTCAGCTATCATTAAATACCTTCTTTGATTAACCAGCCTGGTTTCTTGAATAAGGGTTCAGGCTGCTATATTTTTCCCACTTCT
>PVHP010009221.1:0-50948 GCA_004024765.1 Zapus hudsonius
AGAAAGGCAAAAACACAGAGAGAAATGCACACAAACACAAGGAGGGATGGAGAGAGGGAGGGAGGGAGGGAGAATGGGTGCACCAGGGCTTCTAGCTGCTGCAAACAAATTCCAGGTGCATGTGCCACTTTGTGCATCTGGCTTTATGTGGGTACTGGGAAATTGAACTCGGGTCATTAGGTTTCCCAGGCAAGCACCTTAACTACTGAGCAATCTCTCCAGCACGACCTATTTTTTAAAAAATGTCTTTATTATCAATAATTAGATACATTGTATGAGCAAATCTTGTGATGGTGCCCCCATTTCCCTCCTCTCTGTCCCCAACCCACTGGAGACTCTTCTCGGTGCGAATACCAGATCTGTCCTTGGGGTAGGGGGTTATGAATTGCACAAGAGGTAGTCAGATTTTCCCCCCATTGTGTGTTGTTGCTGAGGAGGGCAATGTCTCTGGACATTCTCCCCCACCATGGCTCTTACAATCTTTCCACCCCCTTTCCACTCTGTTCCCTGAATCATGGTGGGTGAGTTTTAAGTCTGCTTTATTATTGAGATCTTAAGTGTCTCTGGACTTCTGCTTTGGGTTGTGTTGGGTATCGTTGGTGTCTGTCTCCATTGACCTTTCATGGGTTATCTGACTTGCTGTGGTCATAGGTCTCTTGTTTATCTCACCACTTTTTTTAGACGGCCTATTTTTAAATAATGAAATTTTTAAATAAAAAATAAAATTAAATAAATAATGAAATTTCACAGCTTCCTTCCCAGATGCTAGTTTTTGGCATCAAATACTTATTGAATCCCACCTCTTACTGAACCATGTCAGGGGACAAGAGAAATGAACAGGGCTTTAATTGGGTGTGAAGTGGCCGGTGCATCCAATCCTCAGTGCACCTCTGTGAGATAATGGCTCTAATTGTGCCCCTTTTACAGGTTGGAAAGTCAGGTTCAGAGACATGAAGCTCAAGGTCATCAGTCTTCAGCTGGTGCAAATAGTGCATGAAGATGCCCAACAACTTTGTGGCCCCTGAGGCTCCGCAGCCCTCAGGTGGGAAGGCGGCGCATGGCCTAGAGCCTGGATTTTTAAAAAATATTTTATTTATTTTTTAATATTTTATTTATTTGTTTTTAAGCAGAGAGATACAGAGAGAGAGAGAAAGAGAGAGAGAGAGAGAGAGAGAGAGAGACCACCAGGGCCACCACCTTGTGGGTCTGGCTTATGTGGGTCCTGGGGAATTGAACCCAGGGCCTTAGGCACTGGAGGCAAGTGCCTTAACCACTGAGCAATCTCTCTAGCCCCCTAGAGCCTGGATTTGATATCCAAACTGCAAAAAAATAAAGCAAAAAAAGTCTTAATTTTTTTAGAATAGTTTAAGACCCTCAACAAAATTAGGAGGAAAGTATAGGGCCTCGTATCCTCCCGGAATCCTTTCTTATATCCTCATTATCAATACTCCCTAGAAGGTGAGAGATTTTACTTCATATGGTTTCTCAAGGATGAAATGAGGTAATATCCATAATCTACCTAGCACATTGCCAGACAAGTAAGTGCTCAACCACATCGTTGTCATCATCCCCAGCGCTAATAATAACCGTATTCCTTGAGAGTCAGTGACAGTCGTTAAGGTCCTTGGTGTTTGGGGATGCCCAGTGCCATCTCAGCTGGCTGTCTGGTCAGTGGGAGGAGCTGAAATATGGAGAGGAGGCCCAGGACCAAACCACCCCCCTCCTAGATGTAGCTTAATGGTGGGGACTGTACTCAGCATCTGCCTTTCCTGAGGGTGGCTGAGCTCCAAGGTGTGTCTAGCTCTGAGCAGAGAGGACGAGAGGGAGAGAGTTCAGGACCGCGGACAGCTCCCCACCCAGCCAAGGCTTTCTTCAGGGACCTTCTGCAGATCACCTTGAACTGATGGGGGCCTTTTAAATATTTTAAGCTTATTTATTGTTAATAATTAGATAAATTGTATGAGCAAGTCTTGTGATGGTACCCCCATTTCCCTCCTCCCTGTACCCTCCTCAGTGGGATTGTTGGACCGGTCCATAGGATACCGGATTATGAATTGTAAAAGAAGTAGCCAGTCTTTTTTCTTTGTGTGTTGTTGCTGAGGGGGGCAATGTCTCTGGATATTCTCCCCACCATGGCTCTTACAATCTTTCTGCTCCCTCTTCCACAAAGTTCCCTGAGTCATGATATATAAGTTTTAAGTCTGCTTTACTGAGATATTAAGAGTCTCTGGACTTCTGCTTTGGATTGTGTTGGGTATCCTTAGTGTCTGTCTCCATTGCCCTTTCATGGGTTATCTGACTTGCTGTGGTGGTATAGGTCTCTTGTTTATCTCGCCATTTTCTCATAGGCTTTATTGGGGCCCTAGATGATAGGTTAAGGGTGGTTCATCTCCTGCCTGGATGTCAGCCATCATCCATGTCTTGTTGGTGGAATTGGGTTGTCCATGGGTCTCACTGCCTTGTGAAAAATACAAACAAAATCTCCAATGGAGAGTGATATCAGTATAGGTTAAATGATACAAACATTTTTGATGTGGCAAGATTTTAATGGGTGTAGCCTCTCTGCAGACTCCTGGTTAATGAGAGTTTCCCTTTGGAGTCTGGGTTCTTGGTCTCCATAAGATCTTGCCTTGGGTCCCAGTTCCAGCTAAGAGTTCCTTGTCACTGAGTGGATCTCTTGCACCATTATTGCACAGATGAGCACTTCGTGGCTTGCTGGTCTCTGCCATATAGCAGTGTCTTCAGTGTTCTCGTAACACCAATCTTTGTTGTATATCAATGTCCTCTGCTTTCTCCAAATATTGTTGGTCCATTTCCCCTGGCAGCTCATGTAATGCCTTCCAGCACTACACAGCATCTGGGAGTTGGTTGCCTTTCTGGATCCAGCGGGGTCTCTCGGTGTTATGTGGCAACAGGCTGTGGAATCTTCAGCAGTAGGGTTTTATCTTTTGCCTGGGGTGGGTATTCAAAAGCTGTGACATAAGACTGTCTTATTTTGAGACCTCATGTGTCTCCTTGATCAACAGCTCAGTGTGGGAAGTAACCGATTACTGGGAGAGGGAGTTATAGGCCAGAACCTTTTTTTCTTGCCTATGTTAGGCAGGTTTTATGTTTATGTCACTTAGCAGTGGGTAGGAGTCTTCCCACTGGGCATCTCTAGGTGTTGAGTATAGGAGACACAGGGCTGTAGGTGTGCAGGTGAGGGCTGACCTCTTGCACACAATCCTGCCTTCTGGGATGCTTCAGAAGCCAAGGCTCTGACAGGCTCTGGACTGTTCCAAATGAGTAGGGGACAATGGGGCATGGTCTCTGGTAGAAGAAATGACCCCATTTTTCCCTTTGGGGGCCCAGGAAGAGGGGAACAGAAATGCCAGAGGCTCAGCAATACTCCTTTGCCCTTCTTGGTGGGCTTCTCTTCCATGGCATCTGTCCTGAAGGACACTGGATGTCCTGCCATACTGGCCAGGTCCCAACTTCTCCCCAGGGAAGCCCAGACTGGTAGCCATTGCAACTTGGCCCCTTGCCTGTGCAGATCCTCCTGCCCTGGTGCCACCTAGATTCTCTTGCTGAGCCTGTAACTCTCTCCCTGGTTGCCTGTCTCCATAAACCACAGTAATTCCTGCTTCCTCACCCCAGGCCTCCCAAAGAATCTATCCTCACAGTCTAGATGAGCTGAGCTCGGAAGGTAGAATGAAGGGGTTCTTCATGCTACACAGTGCGCACATTTCTCTAAATAGTCTAACCTTCACCCTGCTCAGTTCACCCCACAGAGGTGGGTGTGGTCAGCCATCTGAAGAATGGCTTCTGTGTTCTGGTGCCAGGCTGGGAGTGTGTATGTAATTGCCCCGTGAAAGCATGCCTATGTCAGAAGCACACCAATCTACCAAATGTCATTTTGCTAAAAGCCAATTTGCCAAAAGGCAATTTACAGAGTGATCAATTTGTCAAGTGACCAATTCATCAAATTGACTTACTTCTAACTATCAGGTAGGAGTCTCCTGGTTCACAATCTGTCTTTATTGCAGCATTTGAAGGACTGTTCCATTTGTCTCTGCCCCTTCTCCTGCAGCTTGCCCCAGCCTCCTGCTATAGCGGTAGGGATCCAGAGCAGGAAACCTAGCCATTGTTAGCAGGCCTCAAAACAATACATGGGAAATTGCCCAGCAGAACCCAGAGGGTTAAAGAAAACAGAGAGCCAGGAGTGGTGGCCCATCCACTGTGTCTGTAACATCCCTGGGGTCTCTGGTCCTAAACCCTTGTTGCAAGTGACCAGGACAGAGCTGATCTCTCCCATCACATCCCTGTATAGGACTGAGTGGGAAGCTGGGGCTCCTCAGGGACTTGGTGGTAGAGAAGGCAGTTCCCCACTGTCTTTATCCACTCTTACCCCCACTTCCATGCTCTCGTTGTGTGGCTGGCATCTGGGCCTGCCACTCCTCTGTCAGCCCAACGAAAGGCCAGAGCAGTTCTGTGTCCTGCATGTCCCTGAACTAAGTAGGACTCCAGTCCTCGAGCCACCTTGCCTTGGCTGAGCTAGTTAGCAACAAGGGTGGCTACTTGTGGAGGGATGTTCTTCTGGGACGTTCTTGTGGGAGTGGATGTCATAGTTGCCCAGCAAACAAGCCGGTTCAAGGAAGTACCATCAGGATGGCTGACAGTGTAATCAACCAGGCCACTCAATGCTCTTTCCAGTGAGTTTTTGACAACATTAAACTGTCCAGTTGTGTGTGTGAGGGCTCTCCACAGGAGAGTTGGTAGTCTTGTCATGGGCAAGGAGGGAGGCATCTGCTGCTGCCATTGCCCAGTGTGTACTGGGTACTCTGAAAACAGGAGGAGCAAGAGGTGAAACTCAAACTGACCACTCCAAGATGGTGGTCTCCAAGCCACAAGAGTTTGGATGTTGGGAGTTCGCTGTGACAAAGTCCAATATTCACAGGTTTGGTTTGGTTTAATTTCTGAGACCTCATAGAGAATGTTTGCACGTCAATTCCTCTACGCTTTAATCTGGGGGAGGGGGACAGGGACGTTTTCAGTATCACAGCGCTGGACCATTTACTAGTTGGTAGTGGTCATTTGAAGCCTCCCAACAGGATCGTTGTCACCTGCTGTGGTCAGTGTCCTCTTACAACTGAGGAAACTGAGGCCAAAACAGGCAGCCGGTTGGCTCCCCTTGAAGACTAGTTCTTGCTCTCACAGAGGTCCCCTCTAGGGAGTCCCCAGACATTTGTCCCAGCTTGCCTGACACTGTGGCCAAGGAACAGAGGAGAAGGGTCAGGAGACTGTGCAGGGTCAGCAGGGGACTCAGCTCAAGGGGTGAAAGGTAGCAGCACTATGTCTATGCTGTGTCTGTTGAGGTCAGGGTGAGATTGAGGGACATGGCTTGTGCCTGTCAATCCAGATCCCCTTCACTCCACCTGAGTGTCCTTCTGTTACTGCTCTTGGTGACTAGGAAAAGATGCCACAAACTCACTCTAAGAGGATCAGTGGCTGCGGCCCTGTGCTCTGCATCTCCCAGGACCACTGAGAATTACTGGTGGGCACAGTCTTGGACTAGACATCAAGGTCAGAGCCTGAGGTAGCACGGTTCAACCTTGAAGGTAAATTAGAGCCTGTCTCCTTCTCTCCTGACTTGGAGAGAGGTGTACATATTCAGTATGCCTCCCCCCATGAGGTCACTGTTGTTACATTGGTTAGGGAAAACAGGCAGGGATTCACATTTACAGAATTAATTCCCCTCCCAGCTGTGAGGAGGGGATTCAGATCCACCACCAAACACACCTTATTGCTGGACCCCAGGATCTGCCCCCAGTGACACCTCCCCCAGCCATAGGGCTGGAGACCCAAGTTACAAGCTTTAATAAAACACCTGAGTCTATGGGGGACACACATTCTTCAATATTTTATTTATTCATTTTCAAGCAGAGAGAGAGAGAGAGAGAGAGAGAGAGAGAGAGAGAGAGAGAGAGAGAGAGAGAGAGAGAGAGACCCAGAGCCACCACCTTGTGGGTCTGGCTTATGTGGGAACTGGGGAATTGAACGTGGGGCCTTAGGCACTAGAGGCAAGTGCTTTAACCGGTGAGCCATCTCTCCAGCCCCGGGACACACATTCAAACTACCACACCCATGCTCTTGGAGAGGACATTGTCACTGGCACCAGGAATTCATTGCAGGCCTTGCTGGGGTTGGCAGCAGGCAGTGCAAAGCTGCTGCTTCTCCCACAAAGCCCTGAACCCTCAAAGATGATGATCAAAGGCTGAGCAAATGCATCCCTGGCTGATGGTGGCCATACCTCTGCTTAGCTCACAACAGCTACTCCCACTTTCTGAATAGGAGGTTGAATCTCAGGAGTTGAACACTTGCACACATGAATTTATGACAAGTTTGTCTGGCTCCAGGCCCAGGTCCACAATCAAATAATCAAATAGTCTCCTAAGAAGCCCCCCGCAAAGTCATTCTGTGTGGTTTGGAGGGCCATAGAGCAGGATAGCAGAGAGGTGCTGCAGCCCAGAGCCCAGGCTAGCCTTGGCTGGAGCCCAAAGCTCTGTCCCAGATGGGCCTCGCTAATCCTCTCAGAGGTGGTCTGCTGGCAGACAGTCAGGTTAGAGCAGGAAGAGGGATTAGTAGTCAGAACACGGGGTCCTGACCTCAGCTCAGCTCCCCATCCAGGCAAAGCGTGTGTGGAGGGGTTTGGAGCAGGTGCCTGAGGACAGTGCCCAGCTCAGGAAGTCAGCTCAAGCAGTCGCTTCTCTTCATGGCCACAAGATGCTCTCACACCAAGTCAAGACTGCTGTGGGTGGAAGTAGAAGCTTGCTCCTAAGAAGAGACCCTTGGCTCTGGGGAGTGGGTACTAGTCTAGGCTGGGAGATATTTGCCTGTGGGAGCCTTATCACCACCCCCCAATGACTGCCCAAACACCCTGTTGAACTATCTGTGGATGATGGATTTTCAGTGTCCCCTTGGGATATGGGAAGGGGCCAAGATGAGACATTGGCCTCTCTTCTTTCCAGGGCCTCCCCATGGGGCCTTGGTAGATCAGGTACAATGAGCCCCAACATGCAAGGAGCTAGGATCTCTGGGATGCAGAATCCCCTTCCTGCCCCAAGCCCCAGCCTTCCAGTCAGCCGCCACCTGTCCAGACCTCTTGTTCTGGCCAGGATAGAGTGTCAGAGTGAGAGGCTCATTGAGTATCCACTTTACTCAATTCATTAGTTACGGAGCTCCTGTAATGCAAGAGACCCCAGGGTAGAGTGGAAGCAAGGATATTGCCTGCCTTTGGGAGATTATGGTGTGGAGGAGGAGGTGGATGGTAATCAAGTAGGTTATTACACTCAATACACCTGTGATTTCAGTAAGATTTTAAATTAATGCTGAAGAGGAACAGCGGGGAATTGTTAGATCTGTAGGAGGGGGAGCACTTTCTCCTTGCAAATAAATAAATATAATATTTTAAAGTAATTCCATCTGGCTTTTAAAAATTATTTAGTTATTTATTTGAGAGTGTATGAGACAGAGATGAGAGAGAGAGAGAGAAAGAGAGAGAGAGATGCCGATAAAGAAAGGAAGAATGGGCATGCCAGGGCTTCTAGCCTCTGCAAATTAACTCCGGATGAATGAGCCACCTTGCGCATCTGGCTTTACATGGGTACTGGAGAATTAAACTCAGGTCCTTCTGCTTTGCAGGCTAGCACCTTAACTGCTGAGCCATCTCTCCAGCCCAATAAAAATATTTTTAAAACTTTTTATTGATAGCTTCCATAATTATAGACCATAAACCATTCTGATTCCCTCCCCACCACCCCTCATATCTCTTCCCCTTCTCAATTAGTCTCTGTTTGGTTTCAGTGTCATCATCTTTTCCTCCCATTATGTGTAGGTATTATCAGACACTGTGAAGTCGTGAATATCAAGGTCATTTTGTGTCTGGAAGTTTGCATTGTAAGCAGTACTGCCCTTCCTTTGGCTCTTACAATCCTTCCCCCACCTCTTCTGCAATAGACCCTGAACCTCAAGAAGTGTGATAGAGATGTCCCAGTGCTGAACACTCCACTGTCACTTCTTCTCAGCACTGTGGTGTCTTTTGTTATCCCAGTGGTCACCGCCATCAGAAAAGAGAAGCTTCTCTAGCCAAAAGTGAGAGTAGCATTATTATATGGGTATGCTCATTTTAAAAAAGTGATCATAAAGCATTTTGATAGGCATAATATATGTCTTTAGCCAGACAAGATAGGTATTACTCTCCTGGGGTTCATGACCTCCCCCTCCATAGGCTTTGACTAGGTCTTCAGTACCAGGCATGTATTCCCTCCCATGGAACAGGCCTCCAGTCCAATTAGCAATTGGTTTCCCCCACAATAGATGTGCCACTATTGCCCCAGTTGGCCCATTTGCCCTGGCTGGCCAGTCTTAAGGCTTGTAAGGTCCATTGCTGTTCACCACCATTGATGACTTCTCTCTCCCACAGGGCTGCATGCAGCCATAGCTTTTACCAGCCTTCTGTCAGCTGGTTAACAGGGAGGAGGTTTTCAGCTCAGCCCCAGCTTGATTTCTCAGTGACTGCAACACAAGCATATGTGGTCTTCAGCAATAGGGTCTTACCATCTCATTCTGGTGAGCAACCAAGAGCCTTGGCAATGGCCTGTAATGTTTTGGGAGTCTCAGGAACCTCCCTGGCCAACAACTCACTGGAAGGTATTCCATCTGTGGCACTGAAATTTTTCTAATACAGTCTATGGCTACCAGGTGTGCCATTATATGAGGGAGAATAAAAATATTTTTAAAATGTTTTTATTTATTTATTTGCAAGCAGAGAGAAGAGAGAGAAGGAGGGAGGGAGATAAGGAGGAGAGAGAATGGGTTGCCAGGGCCTCCAGCCACTGCAAACAAACTACAGATGCATGTGCCACTTTGTGCATCTGGCTTGATGTGGGTAGTGGGGAATTGAACCTGGGTCATTGGGTTTTGCAGGCAAGTGCCTTAACCACTGTGCAATATCTCCAGCCCCAATAAAATATTTTTAAAAAGAGTTTTCTAGATTGCATGGAGAAGGAACAGTCTTCATGGAGGCCACAGTAAGCACAAAGGTCCAGGGCACTGGCACACATCAGCATAGGTGGGCTAGTAGGCAGGTACGAGTTTCTTCCATCCCCACTTTGCAGGTGAGAAAGCTGAGGCCAGAGAGGATCGCTTGCCCAAGACCACATATACATGTGGGAGAGCCCAAGTCTGTGAGCATCCTCTGCCACATCCTGGCTTGCAGTGTGTGCTGCCCTGTCCACTCACTGCCTTGGCCATAGACTCTTTGTGAGCTCCCATTTGCCCAGGGCCTGCACCTTCTCCCTCCCCTTCAGAGCCAGCCCACCTACTGGGTTGGAGGCCTGCAGGAGGTCTGCCCACCCAGAGCCATTCTCTTCACCGCCTGAGGGTCTGAGATAGCCACCATGGAGGAGAACAGGGCAATCAAAGTTTGTGGAGAAAGGGAAGTCTTAGGGCCAGTGAAGGCACAGGTGATGTTTTGGGATGTCCACACAGACCAAGTGTAATAGGTGATGACCAGTCTTATTTCTGAGAGGCAGAAAGTCAAGTGCAGCGAAAGGAGACCAGCCTTGTTCTGAGTGCTGGAAAGCCATGGGTCCCAGCCCAGGGAAGGCTTCTGGAGCCCTCTAGTGGCTGGAAACAACCTCGACATCTTAGGGAAAGGAAGGGACAAAAGGCCCATATTCTGAATTTTGCTAAGTGGACATAAGGCTTGAAGGTTAAACACACGTGCTCACATGATCTTCTAGCAGCTCTTGTGTAGTGGACACTTTATGTCCATTTTATACAATTCTCCGGGATTCCCAGACCCTTGCCTGGTACACAACAGAAGCAAGAGTTGAACCTATAAATCTTTCTTGCTGCAAAATCAGGCTTTTTTTTTTTTTCTGCCAACGACTCACATTTTCTAAAGAATGCCAAGGCTGGCCTGTTTCTGCCGGCCTGCACACTTGCAATTCGTCTCTTCTGGTCATGGAGACAGTGAGAGAGGCTTCCCTGCCATGGGCTGGCTGACTGAGGCTGGCCTGAACTTCCCAAGCAGTGAGTTCCCCACACCCCCAAAGGCTCTTTTCTCTGGAAGCTTTCGTGTCCACAAAGCCAAGTGCTCAGACTACCACCTTTGCTGGCTAATCTCAGCACTCTCCACCTCGTTCTCATCACGCCAAGCTCTGGCAGGCTCTCCCTGCCTCTTGCCTTGCTCTCTTCCCCGCTTAATTCCCAGTATGAGTTCTTACAGAATTGCTTTTCTGGATTGCACGTTGCCATGATGATGTGATAAGAAACTGACACTTGAAGCTTCTTTGCTGTAGGGAACAGTGTGCTGCGGGAGGCCTCGCTGTTCGTTTTCATAAAGATCTTGGGGAGAACTCTTAGCTCAACCGAGCACCCAGCTGTACAAACGGACCCGTTAGACTGGGCATAGATCAGGGGTGCTGCTCAGTCGTTGGTCCCCCTTCGCTGGCTCTCAGGAAGCACAGAGCTCCCAGCTGGGCCCCAGCTGGCAGGCCTGTGGGTCACGTGGTGCAGCGTTCTGCACATCACCATTGATTTTTCTTCTCTTGACCCATTTCTCCCTCCTGTCCTTGTAGGTTTCTAAATCCTGACAAGCCACCCTAAAGCCTGATGGAACCAGGTTTGTTCTGGCTCAATAAGCTAATCAATACAAATAAAAAACCTTTCTTGAGGGCTGTGGAGAGGATTAAATGGGATAATGGATGGATGTGAGGAGTGGCCCAGAGTTCCCACCCAGGCTTGGCTAGGGCTGAGGTGAGACTCTCCCTCAAAGTGCTGCCTCCCCACACCTCCCCACATTCTCTGGGGCATGATCTCTCTGCCTCCCTGTTGGGAGAAGATGGTGGTGACTTGTTGGTCGGTCTACCCCAGCCCCCAGATGCCGCTGTCAACAGCTGTCACTCACCTCTGGGATGCCAAGTACCCTAAAGAGCCAAGCCCAATACTCGGTGTGTGTCTGGGTTCATTCAGGCTGCTTAACAGAATGTCACAGGCTGGACAGCTTATAGACAACAGAAATGGATTTCTCCCAGTATGGGGTGGGAAGCTTTGGTGTGTGAGGAGGACCTACCTTCTGATTTGCAAGTGGAATCTTCTTGCCCTGTCCTTCCATGGTGATGGACCAGGCACCTCTCTGAGGCTTCTTTCTTTTTTTTAATATTTTATTTATATTAATTAATATTATATTTATTTATTCATTTTCAAGGAGAGAGAGAGAGAAAGAGAGAGAGAGAGAGAGAGAGAGAGAGAGAGAGAGAGAGAGAGAACCAGAGCCACCACCTTGTGGGTTTGGCTTATGTGGGTACTGGGGAATTGAACCCAGGGCCTTAGGCACTGGAGGCAAGTGCCTTAACCACTGAGCCATCTCTCCAGCCCTCTGAGGCTTCTTTCTATAGAGCACCGGTCCCCTTCCCAGAGGCTTTGCAGTGGCCTAGTCCCCTTCTGAAGGTAACTAGACTTCAGCCTAAGAATTGGGAGTGGGTGGAGGCACAATATCCAAGCCATAGCATGTGTCATTGGCATATGGGGAGGCACCACACTGTTAGGGGTTTAGAGCTCACCCAGTCTCAGAGCATCTCTCCCTTCCTCAAAGGCTCTTGGGGTTCCTTACTGTCTACAGGCACACCCCCAGAATACCACTGAATTGGGTACAGATGGTTATATAATCATTTGCCTCAAAAGAACCAGGAACGGGGGCTGGAGAGATGGCACAGCAGTTAAAAGCACTTGATTGCAAAGCCTGATGGCCTGGGTTTGATTCCCCAGTACCCACCATGTAAAGCCAGATACACAAAGTAACACATGCATCTGGAGTTCGTTAGCAGTGGCTGGAGGTACTGGCATGCCTGTGTTCTCTCTCTCTCTCTCTCTCTCTCTCTCTCTCTCTCTCTCTCTCTCTCTCTCTCTGCTTGCAAATAAATAAGACTATTTTCTAAAATAAGAAACAGGAGCCTAAGAACCAGGAACACTGATGGTCCAGATTGACGTAGTAACTGGGGCTTGGCAGTGGCAGGGGTGAAGCTGGCTGAGCAGAGGGTATGCTTCTGCTGAGTTCACTCACATGGCCAGCCAGCTGTGTTGGCTGTGGGCAGAGGCCTCTGTGCCTCTCTATGTGGGCCTGTCCAGAGTAGCGCTAATGGGGTCCCATACATTGGTGCTGGCTTCTCCCAGGAAGGGGGTCTGGGACAGAGCAAGGAGGAAACTCCTGTGTCTGGTCGGGGAGTTAAAGGAAGCATCTGATCCATCCCCACTCCCGCCCCATTCTGTTCTTTAGAGGTGAATTACTAAGTCATGCCCTCAAAGTCAGGGGTGGGAGGCAGCTGACTGGAAGCCACACAGCAAGCAGGTGAGTGAGCTGAGCTCAGGGCTGTCCTGCTGACTCAGAGCCTTGTGCATGCTGAGGGATCTGCTGGTTTACTGTTTGGCCAGGAGAAGCCAGATGACAGCTCAGGGTAGCCTGATGAGGCCAGTGCCACAGGCCATGTTCTCAGCTGAGGGGCGAGGGACCCGATCCAGAAGAAGGGTTGGCATTGACTACGCTCTCTGGCACCGTTTCCCCTATCAAGACAATCAGTCTTGGCTTGTCCACCTTAAGGATCTGGCAGTGTGTCTGATGCAGGGCCCAGAGCCATCCTGGTCCAACTTAACATCTTGAAGCTCAAATCACCCCTCTGAAAAATGGGTGAGACCACAGTCCTTATCCCCAGGATTACTTTGGAAGTCAAGACTTTGACACCTGAACATCTGGGTTCAAACTTGGAAGCCACCCCTACCCCTGCCTGGGTTACATTGAAGACATCTTTTAACTCTGAACCCCCTTTCCCTCTGCTGGTCCTGCTGTTTGTCTACAAAGATGGGGTCTGTAGTGAGGTGAAGCAAAGGCAGGGCAGGCCTGGGGGTGTTGTCAGGACACCTGGCTTCTGCCACCGTGACAAGGAATGGTTGGCCTGGAGAGGCATCGGTAGGGACACCAGCATGGCTGTGCCGAGAGGGGCGGAGGCTTCGAGAGGCTCAGCAGGCTGAGGGAGCTGCAGGAGCTGGTGGAAGGTGTGCTGAGCCTCGGAACCCCTCTCCTGCTCACCAGGACCTTCGTGAAGACGCACACGGGGAGTAGCTGCTGAGTCTGCAGTACAGCCCCATGCGGAGCAGCACTGGGCCCTGGGTCAGTGGGGAGTGGCCATGGGGTGCCTGCTTCTCTCTGGGCCCAGGCTGTCCTGGCCCTCTGCTGCCTGCAGTCCCCAAGAGCAGGGCTTTTGGAGTCAGGCCCAGCCTGGTGTTCAAGACTAGGTGGGCCATGCCTGAGGAGCCTCCTGGGAGCCAGCCAGTCCCTTCTGTTTTCCTCCCTCGCCAGTGGACACCAGGGCAGCGGAGGGCTGTGGAGAGGCTCCGTTCACACTCCTCTGCAGTCCTACAGGGGGCTGGGAAGCTGGCCATGGCCACCTGGGACTGTTCCTCCTAGAGGAGAGGTGGACGGCTGGCTCCAGGCCCATCATTCACTTTCAGAGTGGCCAGGCACTGGGATGTAGCCAGTGAGGCCTTCTGAGCTCACTTCTCCCGATGGCTCCCTCTCTTGACTTCTGCCCTGTTTGCTGCTGTTTGTCCCCAGGGACCTCAGTGAGAATGCTCTCCAGGCCATTCCCAGGAAGGCTTTCCGGGGAGCCACAGACCTCAAAAACCTGTGAGTACAGGCTTGTACTTGGGAGGGTGGAGGGTGCATGCTGGGTCTCTCCTGACAACACCCTCCCGGGTCTCCCTGAGCCATATGGTCTAAGCTATCAAGACACTGGCTTGGGCTCTAAGGTGACTGATGTATTTATTGTTTTCTCGAACAGTCTGGCCTTGGAGGGAATAGGGAGTACCTGCCCTTTCCTTGGGTGTGATCCTGTGTGACAGCCTAGCAGGGACCTTCTGGGGGTGGGTGTTCTCAGACCATGGGCCCTCAAGTGCCCTCTTCATCTTTGGGCTGGGAGCCAGGTTGAGTCTACGTCCTTACGCTGCAGCAAGTCAGTTAACTTCATAGTTCCTCCATTTATTGTTCTGTCTGGAAAATAGGATCACAACGTGCATTCTACAAGTTTGTTCTGAGATTGAAATGAGCTATGGAAATAAATACATACACTTTGTCAAAAGCTATTTAAAAGGAATGGCTTATTAGTATTCAAATTTAT
Organism: Zapus hudsonius; assembly: GCA_004024765.1. Classification (NCBI taxonomy): domain Eukaryota; kingdom Metazoa; phylum Chordata; class Mammalia; order Rodentia; family Dipodidae; genus Zapus; species Zapus hudsonius. Next base: position 14,214 of record PVHP010009221.1, read on the forward strand.
TCTGCTCCAGACTCACCACCTCCCTGGTCTGACTACAGTAGGGATGGCAAATGCCTGGCATGCTTGTCACACACCCCCCTCCCATGCCTGTAGCAGACATTGGTAATCAATCACCACATTCTTGCTCACTGAGCACAGACCACAGCTGCGGTTTCCTGTGAAAGCAGCACTCCAGGTAGCCAGGGCTAGCCAGGCTCACTTGGCACTCACTGGCTGGAACTCTTGTTTGCCAGCTTTGGCTGCCACTGTTCCTGTGGGACTCTCATTTTTCTGATGCCAGCACACTTTAGGTGGTCTCAAAATGTGGGTAGGGGTATCTGCTTCACAAGAGCTCAAAGGCTGGGATGAGGAATGCAGCACTATTTCTATCTATTGTTTGAACTGAAAATAAGAAAATGGCTATGAAGATGCCTCAGTGGTTAAAGGCGCTGGTTTGCAAAGCCTGCCGGTCTGGATTTGATGCCCCAGAACCCACATAAAGGCAGATGAACAAAGTGGCAAGAGGTCCTGGTGTGCCCATACAACACACACACACACACACACACACACACACACACACACACGTGCACACTCTCTCCTCTCTCTCTCTCATTGAAAATAAATAAAAAAATTATTTAAAAGAAAAGAAGAGGCCAGGCATGGTAGCATATGCCTTTAATCCCAGCCCTCGGGAGGCAGAGGTAGGAGGATCACCATGAGTTTGAGGCCACCCTGAGACTACATAGGTCAGCCTGGGCTAGACTAAGAATCTACCTCAAAAAACAAAAATAAACAAAAAAAAATAAAAATAAAAAAGAAAGAAAGAAAGAGAAACTCAGTTTTTATTAATACTCTTCATTTGGATCTACACATCCATAATAAAAGTTGTTGTGCTCCTTTAAAAACAATGACATGCTCAGTCAAAAGGTTTGAACTCCAGGGCTGGAGAGATGGCTCAGCAGTTAAGACGCTTACCTGAGCCCAAGGACTTGGGTTGGAATCCCTAATACCCATGTAGAACCAGATAAACAAGGTGGTGCAAGCTGGAGGCCCTGGCATGCCCATTCTTCTTGTCTCTCTCTCTTGTCTCTCTCTCTCTCTCTCTCTCTCTCTCTCTCTCTCTCTCTCTCTCTCTCTCTGCTTGCAAATAAATAAATAAAGTATCAATAATAAAAAGGTTTGAGGTCTAGTTCTCGGTAGTGCTGCCCTTCCTTAGACCCTTCCTTTGCTCCACAGACAACTGGACAAGAACCAGATCAGCTGCATCGAGGAAGGGGCCTTCCGTGCCCTACGGGGGCTGGAGGTGCTGTAAGTACAACACAGGAGACAGGCTGGGTAGTGGAGCCTGCCTGTCACTTGGGGGGCTGTGGTGAGCTGTGGTGGGCTGTGGTGAGGAGCTGAAGGCAGGATCCCAAGCTCACAGGATCACACTTCAGCTGTAAGCTGTAGGTTTTGAGCCTGTTCAGTGAGTGGTGTCTGGGGGGAGAGTCCCACAAGGGAGGCTGAGTGGCAAGCCTTCTCCCCCACATGTCCAAGCCTCTAAGCATCCCTCCCCCTTCAGTCTCCCTGTCCCTCCACACTTGGAGTCTATGGTGTGATTGGCTGTCCCATTGGGGGGTTGTGTCTCAGCCTAGGGTTGGTTATCTTAAATGAAGGCTATAGCACTTGGCATGAGAGCCTCCATGGTTCTGTCCCCAGTAAATTCCCCATGGACTGGTGCTAAACGTTAAGTCTGTCTCTTTTAGGACCCTGAACAACAACAACATTACTACCATTCCTGTGTCCAGCTTCAACCATATGCCCAAACTTCGGACCTTGTGAGTCAGCTGAGGCTGGTGGGAAGCGGGTGAGGCTGGGTGGGTTTGGGAGCAGAGGCCAGCCAGGGTGGGCTCCAGAGAGCCATTCTGAGGAAAGGAATCTGAAATTGCAGGGAATCCATTGTCACTCATGTCTGAATTGCCCTGAGCAACAAATGACAGGCTTTGTGCTTGGAAATGGCTTGAGTGATTTGGGCAGGTCACCTTGTGAGATAACCATGCAGCCAGATGTGGCCCAGAGCAGGCTGGGAGGGAGAGGGAGTCATGGGAGCCTCACAGCTGATGGATGTAGCTGGTGAGCTGAGCCTGGGGCCTGGGAGGCTCCCACTGGTTCTGGGACAGAGGCCTGTCCCGTGAGCTGCCTGTCCTCCCCCAGCCGCCTGCACTCCAACCCCCTGTTCTGTGACTGCCACCTGGCCTGGCTCTCGCAGTGGCTGAGGCAGCGCCCCACCATCGGGCTCTTCACCCAGTGCTCGGGTCCCGCCGGCCTGAGGGGCCTCAACGTGGCTGAGGTGCAGAAAAGCGAGTTCAGCTGCTCAGGTGGGTGCCAGCCACACCTCCGTCCTTTCTGCCCCACGCGCACCTGTAACCACATGTTGACACCGGCCCACTCATCTCCAGATCTCATTCCCTCCTCTCTCTGCAATCCCCTCCTGTGCCCACCACCCGCTGTCTCCCACTCCTTTTCGCCATCACTTCCAGCCTGTTGCTGTCATTTCCGGCCTCTCCCCCCAGCCTCCGTGAGCACCTGCTGTCCACTCCACTCACTGTGCCCATGCGATCCGGCCTTCACTCCCTGCTTCTGCCCCACACCCCCTTTCCCTGTGCCAGTCCCACCTTGCTCCCCCTGATCCTTGCCCCTCCCAGCACTTCACCCTCGTCACCTTGAGAGACCACTCACCTTGGCTCCCAGTGAGAGGACCCCAGAGCTTCCCCTTTCTCCTCTGACATACACACAGCCTTCTGGCTGGCCCCTGTGGGTGGCTGCTGCTGTGGTATTTAACTATAGAACAGCTTCTATTTCGGAAGAAATTTTTCATTGTTCTTAGAATATTCTCTCTCTCTCTCTCTCTCTCTCTCTCTCTCTCTCTCTCTCTCTCTCTCTCCCTCCCTCCCTCCCTCCCTCCTGATATAATTGCCTCCTCTGGAGTCTGTACTCTGGAACCCCTTCCTGAGAGGGACACTATCACTTTGCCCAGGGTCCTCACAGCTTTTCCCATTTGGCCCACATGTGGGGGTAGCCGTGGAATGTGGATTGGCTGAGTCACTTAACTAACAAGATCCACAAAGCCTCAGTGTGTGTCTGCTCGTAGCTCTGCAACACCACGGCTTGGTGTTCTTGGAAAAACATGCCCAAGAGCATCTGTGCAGCTTTCCCCATAGAATCCCAGAGTTGGAGACGTCTAAAATGTACGTGTAAAATGTCTACCAAACAAAATGGTAGAGCCACAAAATGGAATACTATTCAGCAATAAAAATAGAAAACTACCAATAGGCCCAATATGGTAAAGCCCAGAGATTTTAGACTGGGCAGAAAAAGCCAGACACGGGGTTGGAGAGATGCCTCAGTGGATAAAATATTTGGTGCATTAGTGTGAGTACCAGAGTTTGGATCCTCAGAACTCACCTAAAAAGCCAGTGGCTGTGGGGCATGTGTAATTTCAGTTTGCCTGCAGTGAGAAGGGAAGTGGAGACAGGAGCAGTGCTCAGAAGCTCACAGGTCAGCTAGCCCGGTGAACACAGCAGTAAGTAAGAGTCTCAAACAAGGTGGAAGGAAAAGTCCAGCACCTGAGATCATCCTCTGACCTCCACGTGCATGAGCATGCATGTGCACACACACACACACACACATCTACACGCACATCCACACGCCAGACACAAAAGAGAACCTACACATGACTGTAGTTATGTGAAGTTCACAAGCACAAAATTTCTGGTGCTAGATCTCAAAATGACAGTAGCCTTGGGGAAGGACTGGAGGAACTTCTCTGTGATGGAAATTTCTGGGTGGGATTTCAGCCAGTTGCACACTTAAGACGGGGCACTTTTCAAAAGTGTGAGTTCTTTATCACACATTGGGCTTACTACACGTATCAGTTCAGCTGTGTGAATTTCTACCAGTTCATGTTTGCCAAGAGCTCGGTTTCCTCACCTGTAAATGGCAGTGACAGTATGCTCCTCACACAGAAGCTTAATGAGATTCTGCCTAGACCATGGATCAACGTCGGCAGAGTGTCACTCAGTCGATGGAGGGCTCAGAGACACCAAGCTCCAGAATTTCCTAGAGTAGGATTCACACTTGGTGCTCAGCTCAGTTCAGGTTAAATTCTGAAAGCTAGCGCCTACTGGGTGCCATTTCTTATCCTGCACCCTTGATGAGCTTTGGTTTGTCCTCATCCACAGACTCTACTCCTGTGCCCAGGCATTTGTGGAGTGCCCATCCAGGACACTCCGAGGTCACACCCCACTGTCTCCACAGGCCAGGGAGAGGCAGCACGTGTGCCTGCCTGCACCCTCTCCGGCTCCTGCCCCGCCATGTGCACCTGCAGCAATGGCATCGTAGACTGTCGTGGTAAAGGACTCACTGCCATCCCTGCCAACCTGCCTGAGACCATGACGGAGATGTGAGTGTGGCCAAGCTGGGACAGGTGCCACTCAGCAGCAGATGGAGATGACTATGCCATTACCAGGCTGAGCTCCTAGCTGTGAAACCTGGGGGTGCGAGGGGGGTCCCTCTGTGGTCCATGTCTAGCCAGCTGGGTGGGTCTGCCCAGGTGGCCTTCTTAGTTTAATATGTCTTCATGGAAGCCTGCGCTACTGAGGCTCAAATCAGAGCAGGTGACCATCACCTGCCAGACTTCGGCCTCCACTGAGGGAAGGGGCTGCAGAGACCAAGGGCTTGTTTTCCCTCTGCGGGGCAGTGGGGCAGCATGACCTGGGCGCTGGGCTCCTCAAGCCTTCTTATTCCCCACAGCCGCCTGGAGCTCAATGGTATCAAGTCTATCCCTCCAGGAGCCTTCTCTCCCTATAGAAAGCTGCGCAGAATGTAAGTGCACCCCTGATTCCCAGGAGTCCCCCTGGTCAAGTGTCCACAGCCCTGGGGCAGGGTCTGACCCAGCTGCCTCACCATCCTGCCCTGGGGCTGTGGTCCTGGCTGTGGGGGTGGCAGGATGATTGTGAGGCCCAGATGGACATTGAGACCAAGTCTGGCCCAGAGCGGCTCCCGGGCAGGATGCTAAGCACTTCCCAAGCTAGGGTGGGAAGTGGCCTCTGGGTTTGAGTCCCCTGCACCCTGCATGGCTGGGAGCTGGAGGGCACCAGGCAGGCTCCGGCTGCATCCCTTCTGCTCCCCTTGCAGAGACCTGAGCAACAACCAGATCGCTGAGATTGCGCCCGACGCCTTCCAGGGCCTTCGCTCCTTGAACTCCCTGTGAGTAGCAGAGCTGATGCCTCCCTGGAGGCCAGCAGAGCCCTGGCCAGGCCTCAGTGGGGCTCCCGCTGGCTGCAGCTCTCATGGTGTGACCTCTAAGTGCAGGAAAAGCAAGGCAAGGGCTGTTGCCCTGGCAACTAGGATGCTCTCCCTGCCGTGGTGGGGACTTTCCCAGTGTCCTTTGCTATAGCTGTTTTGGGCTTGTCTCCTCATAGAAGGCTCTGGAGTCTTCCTTTGGTCACCTCCAGGTGGTGGCCATGAGCTCCAGTGATGACCTCTGCCACATCATACTATCCTCAAGCACTGGCGGGTGATGTGGGACAGTGCTTCCTTGACCTCTGCCCACTCGCCCTTCTGTCTAGGGAGGTGTTGGTATTGCTATACAGCCTCCACTCTTGCCAATCCCCTTGTGCTCTGGGGTTCCTTGGCACTTTATCACACGGGGGTTCCATGGGACTAGAGGCCTGGGGAGTGAGGTGGATGGGCACCCCACTACTGGGGAGGACAGAGGCAGCCTCTATGTATGCCTTCTTGTGGAGTCGAATCCAAAATGGTAGACGAGGCCAACTGTGAGTGGTGCCCCCGAGGTTGTGCGTGTGCAATGACACAGCCGTACGTGGATGTCTGACTAAAGTCACTATCACTGCCAAGACCAGACTCCGGAGGTGACCTGACTCTGAGCATGAATGCACTTGTCTTACACTGCACCGAGGCATTCGCAAGGGATAAAGGTGACAAAGACCCACTGACATTCTCAGCTCTTCACATGGGCCAGTGTGCTGCCCACCACAGGCCTTTGGCTCCTGCCAAGCCCTCCTAGGGCAAGGATCTTGAAGCCATGTTTGAAGACAGACACTTACAAAGGTGGCTTCAGGGAGCTGGCTATGACACTGGGCATAAAATAACCTCCCCCAATCCCTTTGAGGTTTTCACTGTCTGCCTGAACACTTTCCTGTCTGCATGTTTTCTTACTGTGTTCCCCGCCCCCTTCTCATTACCATGGAATTCATTCATGCTCAGGGCAGAAAATTTTTGAAAATATCAAAGAATAAAAATAAACCACTTGCAATCCCACCACCTAGATTTCCTATTGCACGTGCCATCTGGCATTCTGTTTCTTCCCTATGATTCTCTGAAAATCTGTTCATCAGTCCTGTCCAGGGACTCTTGTCTGCAGTCTCTTTTTGGATCCAGGATTATTTTCCTATGAAGTTCCTTAGAATGGAACTTCTGCTGGCTTCTGTGGGGTCTATTGTGTGGACAGGGGTGACAGGGTGACCCTTGTAGCAGTGGGGATCACAGGCACCACTTGCCCTAGGGTACCTACCTTCTCGCTGCCTGGAGACCTGAGGGTTTCCAAAGGCTCACTACCTCCATCTGCTGGCAAGCTGCTACAGCACATGTACAGGCAGAGATGGAACCTTGTGAATAGCTTGGATCAAGTCCCTGCGGTGATGTGTGGGACTCCGGCCTGCCTCTGACTCTCCCATTCTGCTGTTTTTTTCTCCAGGGTTCTCTATGGCAACAAGATCACAGACCTGCCCCGTGGTGTGTTTGGAGGCCTGTACACCCTCCAGCTGCTGTAAGGACCTGTCCTAAGGTGTCCTTAGGTGGGGCCCAGGGATGGGACCACATTCTTCTGGCTTCCCAATAATGCAAAACCCAGCTCTCAGTTCAAAAGGAGAGACATAGATGATTCTTGAGCTAAATATGAGTGACAATGGCCCAGGAACACAGATTCACGTTGCCCCAAATAGTATGCAAACAGTTTCATGAACTTTTCATAGTTACAGAAGAAAGTCACAAATCAAGACGCCTTTCAAATACATTGGTGGAAGCATCAGGCAGGCAGTTTACAGCAACACAGGGAAATCTCTGCTTATAGGTTTCAGATGCGAACAGATGACATTCTTAGCTTTTGGTCTGCTAATGCGTACTTAAAGGTTTTACCTGATAGTCACAAGGATGTTAGGTCAGATACAGAAGTGGGCAGTGAATGATTATTACGGGAACTAGAGAGATTCCAGAATAATTTGGCTCTGGAGCTGCAATATTCCAACTCTCCCATCAATCAGCCTGCACCTTCTAGCCTCTTTGGGGTGCAATACTTGTTTGAGACAGAAGACAGGCTGCCTCCATAGTGCTGTGAGGCCACAGGGCTCTGCTGAGGCCAGATGGAGAGGTAGAGATGGGGTTCAGAGCTGCTCAAAGGATGCCAACCACCAAGAGTCTCCTGAGAGATGACCCAGTGTAGCTGGGAACAGGGCTGACTCTTGCAGGCCAACTCTGTCTCCCCAAATGCGGATCATTTAAGCAAGAGGTGAGAGGCACTGCATCCCAACCCCTGTTAACTGTGTGGGGACCCTGCATTGCCCTGGGAGGGAAGCAGCAGAGGGAGGCTCCTAAAATGCCCTTGGGAGATGGCTCTGCCCCTCTGCTCTCCTGCAACCTCAGAGGCATCCTCGCACTGCACACTAGGGGAACCCAGCAGGCAGGCCAGAAGGCTGGAGGAGGGCCAGCACGTACAGGCCTGCTCGGTAGGGGCCTCCCTAATGTTATGTGGGAGGGGGTCTGTCCCTGCTGCTTCCTCATTTCCAGTCCTGGCTCTGCCCATAGGCTCCTGAACGCCAACAAGATCAACTGCATCAGGCCAGACGCCTTCCAGGACCTACAGAACCTGTCGCTGCTCTCCCTTTATGACAACAAGATCCAGAGCCTCACCAAGGGCACCTTCACCTCCCTGCGGGCCATCCAGACACTGTGAGTACCTCCTGCCTTCCTCCTCTGCCTCCCCTACCCCCCAAGCTAGTGGGGTTACAGCCCTCAGATACACAGGTACTCACAGCTGTCCCACCTGAGCTGCTGGGCACATTGAAGTGGCTGCCCACAGTGTCCTGGGTCAGATCCCAGAGTGTGCCCTGGACAACTTGATTAGCTTCTCTGGCCTCCCTTCTATTTCTCCATGAAGCAGACACATCTTCACAGAGTCGTTATGAGATTAAAGGGAATATTTATGGTTTTTTTTTATATTTTCATTTATTTGAGAGAGAGACAAGAGAGAGAGAGGGAAAGTATGGGTGCACTAGGACCTTTGCCCACTGCAAATGAACTTCAGACACATATGCCATCTTTGGGTGTAACTTAATGAGAGTACTAGGCAATTGGACTCAGGCCACCAGGCTTTATAAGCAAGAGCCTTTAGCCCCTGAGCAATGTCTCTAGCCCTCAGGGGGATGTTTGTGTAGAGAGAAACTCATCATAGATGTTTGCATTGTCATGGAAAGAATATCATTTAGCTGGCAGCATTTTCTTCTCTTGATAGTTGATAAGATAATAATGCATCTGGGTAAGATCACATCAGCCTTTAGTCTTAGTACTCCAGAGGCCAAGGTAGGAGGATCTCTGTGAGTTCAAGGCCAGCCTGAGACTACATAGTGAATTCCAGGTTAGCCTGGGATAGAGTGAAAATCTACCTCAAACAAACTAAAAAAAAAACAAAAAAGAAAAGAAAAGAAATCTGTAAAGCTGTAAACACCATGAAAGTAGAGCGCCCAAACCTAGTAACCGACTGTATGTTTGGAAGGGCAGGTAAAATAAGACAAGAAAGCAAAGGTCGAGCAGAAGGGCTCAAAAGATCGAGTAGGAGGGGTCCCAAGAGTGTGGCACTGTGCTTCTTTATTGTGGAGACTTACAAGCATATTTAAAGTAGTCCAGTGAATCCTTAGTGTTCACCCCCGGCGTTAACTCCTGCAGTCTTGTTTCAGCTCCACTCACCCTCATCCGTGTCACCCACCCTGTTTCAAAGCAAATGCCAGACATCATTGCCCCTTCTTCCATATCTCTGAAAGACAAGGGTTCTTTAAGAAACAGTCACAGGAGCTGGGAGTGTAGCTCTGGGCATGAGTGCTTGGTTAGCATGCATGGAACCTGGGCTCCACCCCAGCACCACAAACCAAGCAGAACTGGCAGATTAGTATTGTGTCTAAAAATATGGCAGCTAATTACTGATGCTCTCAACTATATCTAAATTGTTGAACTTCTGTGTGTCTTATAAGTGTGATATAGTTTTTTATACTCCTGGAATTGAGATTTAGTAAGGCTGGTTGTGGTCGACACGTCATTTTTCATGTCTAGGTTTATATTGTTTCTTCTTCTCATCACATAGCAGAATGCCTGACATAAGCAACTTAAAAGGAGGAAAGGTTTATTTTGGCTCATGGTTTCAGAGGATTCAGTCCATGATTGCTTGGCCCTATGTGTTTGGGCAGAATATCATGGCAACAGGTGCATTTTGCAGAGGAACTTCTTCACCTCATGAAAGAGAGAGAGACAGAGAGAGAGAGAGAGAGAACCTCCAGGGAAAACTACCCCTCCAAGCTCACTCCTAGTAACGTACTTGTTCCAGCTAGGCCTGGCCTCCTGAGTTTACACCACCTCCCGAGACAGCGCCAACATGTACACACCCAGCCTTCAGCGTGTGTGCCAGGGAACACGTGCCCTATGGAAACCATAACAAGACATCTTCCCCTTCAGGCAGTGTCTGTGTCTGCGTGGGGTGCAGAGCTCACCTCCTGACAGGTTGAGGAAAAGGTGAAGCACCTGCTCCCTGGGGACTCTGCACATCAGCGGGATGTCAGCCACAAGGACAAACTCATTAAGCCCACACATGTGCCTTCAGCCAACTCCTGCCAATTGACTTACTGGCAAGGAGAGGAAGATGCACTCCATGGGGAGCCAAACCAAGCTCATGCAGTTAGAGGTTCCAGGGACCATGGCAAGGGCTGTATTTTAAGTAGCTGGCAGAGTCCCTGACAGAAAAGTGCTGAGGAGATTGAATACCTCGGGAGCTGGGCACGCACAGGAAGCTTTGACCCTATGGGGGTTGGGCCCATCGTTCTTTTCTTATTATTTATTTATTTGTAAGCAGAGACAGAGACAGAGACAGAGAAAATGGGCATGGCAAGGCCTCTAGCCACCACAAATGAACTCCAGACGCATGTGCCACTTTGTGCATCTGGCTTTACGTGGTTACTAGGGAATCAAACTCAGGTCATTAGGCTTTGCAGGCAAGTGCTTTAACTGCAGAGCTATCTCTCCAGCCCAGGGCCTACCATTCTTAATGTTACTCATGAAGAAATTGAGACAGACCTTTATGTAAGGCTGAGAAGCACCTGCTCATATTAATGACTAAATTATGATTTGGAACAAGAGCAAAAGCCATGCTAATCCAAGGAGAAGTTGAGATAGTCTTACTGTAGCCTTGGAGTGATAGAGCTCCTTGGCTGTCCGGAGTTACAATTCACCAAGTCTTGCTGATTGTCTACAGCCCCAAGGCGCATGGCCAAGTGCTTGGAGACAGTGCGGATTTTGCTGCAGTTTTCTTTGCCCCACAGGGATTGAATGTTAAACAAAATACCACAGGCCCTTAGTCCCATCTGTTCAGGAGGCTGAGGATGGTGGGTCACCTGAGTCCAAGAGTTCAAGGTCAACTTGAACTGGGAGACCCTGCCTTCAAAATCAACTAATCAAACAAACAAACACAGCCTTATTGAGGTATAATTTTCATACATAAAGTTCGTCTGTTCCAAGTGATCCATCTCAATGACATTTAGTAAATTCGCAGAGCCATTCACAATCTGAATTTAGGTTTCTGTCAGTCATTCCCAAACCCCTTGTATCCATTTGTGGTCAATCAAACACAACCTTCTAATTTGGAGCTGGGGGTGGGGTTTAGCCAAGGGAACTGATTTGGAGCTGGGGTATGGCTCTGTGGTAGACCACTAGTGTAGCAGGCATGAGGCCCTGGGTTTAATCCCCACACAGAACCCACCTGTGCCTGTGGGCCAATCAAGTTTTCTACGTTGTTTTTGTACGCATGCGTGGCACCCTGATCACAAAAACCTTACTCTGCCAGGCTGTGTAAGGGGAGCATCACAACATCATTTTAGCGGAGGTGGTGGGGGCAGCCAGGGGCCTGAACACCTTGTTTTGGGTGCACACATGTGCGTCAGTACAGATGTGCGTCCTGTGCACGCTGACAGCTAAACACGGCAATAATGCTGAGTGGGACACGGGTGGGAGAGGCCTGGTTTACCAGGTGAAGCTGACAGGAGCCAGGACTCAGGCAGGCAGGAGGAGCAAGCCAGGCCAGGGGCTGTTCTGACCAGCATCCTAGCTGGGCCAAGAGCTGTGCCCAGGAAAGGAGCGAGGACAAGGAAGGTCTGGGTTAAACTGAGTATAAACCCTGGGTCAGGGACACACTGAAACCCGAAGGCCCTTCCCTATTCCCCTATTTTCTGTGTGCCAAGGCCAGCTCAGGGGTGCAAGTGAAGACTGGCAGGAATACTCTTCCCTGCCTTTCTTGGCCCTGAGTCCCCTGTAGAATATGCCCAGGGGGGTGATGGCTGCTGGCATGGCTCAGAGGCGGTAAGTGTGACCTGCTGAGGTGATCAGGGTCTGTAAGTGGCTCACTCACAGCAGCTCACCACATCAGCTGTTGGTGACACAGGCAGCCAGCAAGGGAACTGAGTGAATCCCTAGGCAGGAGCTCCAGGTTGTTTCCTGAGTTTTCCTGAGTCAAGAGACAGCCTGTAAACTGATCAAGGAGGGCCACTTGCTGCAACAAGGACTGGGAATGGCGGCTTCACGTGCATCCAAGATTCTGGCAGGCCCTCCCTCATCACTCTAGCCCCATGCCTTTCCAAGATGGTGACTATGGGAGATGGGCTTCTTCCTGATGCTATAGAAGAGGAGAAACCAGGACCAGGACCTGGGGTGTGTGAGGAGGAGGCAAACGTCATGCCTGGCATGGTGCTGGTGTTCCTGGGTTCTGTCACCTCAGCTTCCTCATCTGGAAGGAGCAGGGACTCTCTAGCCAATCTCCAAGCCCTCTTTCCTCTACTCATGCTGTGAGCTGTCCCAGGGAGAGAGGGAAGGAAGGATTGACAGAGGAGACAGATAGGCTTAGAGGCTGGTGGGGCTGGCACTACTGGAAACTCGAGCCTTCCTCTAAAAGCCCAGGTCACTGAGGCCTTCCCCACTGTGATGTCCTGGAAGACTTGTCCACCCACAGGTGGCGGGGTGTACCCTGGTGTTGCCCCAATTCCCATCTCTCCCACAGCTAGCCCTGGGCTTGGCTTCAAGCTCCAAACAGTTGGCTCAGCCCCAGCCAGCCACGAAGCCCTGTCCAGATGCAGGTTGGCAGCCCTAGTCTCTGACAGCCCATCTGTCCCTTTGGGCAGGCATCTGGCTCAGAACCCTTTCATCTGTGACTGTAACCTCAAGTGGCTGGCAGACTTCCTGCGCACCAACCCCATAGAGACAAGCGGGGCCCGCTGTGCCAGCCCCCGGCGCCTCGCCAACAAGCGCATTGGGCAGATCAAGAGCAGGAAGTTCCGGTGCTCAGGTAGGTTTGTCTCCAGCTGGCTCAGAGACCCAGGATGTGTCCTGGTGGCTGCAGCCAAGGCACTCTTGGGCACCTTGGAGCCCGTGGGAAGGTGTGGGCCCTGCACTGCAGGCTTGGATGGGATGCTTCCTCTATCCCACCTCTTGCTTTACTGCCCCCTGGGGAGGTGGGCTTTCTGACGATCTGGAGGGAGCTCGTGGTCTCTTCCCAACCAACTCTTTTGTGTGTCACTATGTTTAAGGCTTGGGACCCTTAGTGAGGTAGGAGACTCCTGCAGGCTTTGGGACAAAGTGGCCTCAGCAGGTGCAGTCCACCCAGCATTTGGCCTTGGCAGGGTGGGTCAGCTTCTGAGTCTAGATCCTGGTCCAAGGGTCTGGTGTCACCCGACTCTGTCTCTTTTCATAAGGACAGCATGATGTCTGCTTGAACCTCTACAAGCAAAAGGCGTAGTTGGGGTCTAGACAGGAGCACTATGGAGGAAGGCTGTCTATACATAGGGCCCCAGCTGTGTTCCTGGGTTATTTCTTGTGGGGTGTGATGCTAGCATGGTGTGCTTACATCATAGTGTATTTATTTCTCTCCTCAGCTAAAGAGCAATACTTCATTCCAGGTAGGAAAATGGTGTTGGCGTGGGGGGGATCCAAGCCAGCTTGGGGGTGATGGTGGCAGCAGGGGCAGGCTGGGGGACTTAGGAGTCCCTGAGCTGCTTGGAGCCTGCCCAGGCCCTCAGTCCCTCTGCCCTCCTGACACAGGCACGGAGGATTACCAGCTGAACAGGGAGTGCAGCAGCGATGTGGCCTGTCCTCACAAGTGCCGCTGTGAGGCCGGCGTGGTGGAGTGCTCAAGCCTGAAGCTCTCCAAGACCCCGGAGCGCATTCCTCAGTCCACAGCTGAGCTGTGAGCCTCTACGCTGACCACTTTCCCATCCCCAGGGGCTACTGACCCTCCTGCTTTCTCCAGGCTGCCCCCTGGGCCAGCTCTGAGATGACCATTCCCTCATCCCCAGGGGCCACTGATCCTCTGGGCCAGCTCTGTGCAGGGAATGATGGGAGACACCAGCTACAGTGAGCCAGCTGCTGGCTCTGGAAGAACACAGCCCTCACCTGAGGCCCCCTGCCTCCTTGAGGACTCTCTGGCATACAGGGCTGGTCACCAGCCTGAACCAGGGGTGGTTGTCCTTGGTAGAAACGTCTGTCTTCTTCAGGGAGACAGGAATCCATGAGCTTGGGGCTTAAGTCATCCCTAACTCTTCTTCTTTTAAATACACCTATGTCTGCATGGTCAAAGACCTTTTATATATGCAAACTTTGACTACATTTTTAATGTGAAAAATATCCCATTCATCTCCCTTCTTGCCCAGCACCAGGCCTAGCCTTACTTTTAATAAGACCAATTAACCATGCCAGATAAAGTCCCAGACTCCCTCTGTTTGCAAATCAAATTGTCTCAAATTGAAAAGTGTTACTTATTGGCGCTCGATTCTTTGCCTCTGCAGACGACTGAACAACAATGAGATTTCCATTCTGGAGGCCACAGGGCTGTTTAAGAAACTTACCCATCTCAAGAAAATGTGAGATGCCCATTGGTGGGATGCTACCTCATGACGGAGGGGGTGGAGAAATCTGGGATGGAGAGCACCCCCTGCTCTTGTGTGCATGGTGCAGGAAGAGAGGAGGGCCTTCTGGGTGCCAGGGATTCACAGGCCTCCCCTGCCTCCTCCCCCAGAAACCTGAGCAATAACAAAGTGTCAGAAATCGAAGACGGGGCATTCGAGGGCGCAGCCTCAGTCAGTGAGTTGCACCTGACTGCCAACCAGCTGGAGTCCATCCGGAGCGGCATGTTTCGTGGTCTGGATGGCTTGCGGACGCTGTGAGTGGGTGGGGCCACAGGGTGGGCATATGCATGAAAGGGAACCGAGGAGAGAGGTGGGAGATGCCCCTTCCCAGCCCTCACCTGCAGGACAGTGAGACCCCTGAGGAGCATAACTGGTGGCCCAGGTGACTCCATGTTGGTGACTGTGGCAATGCCCAGCCTCTTGTTCTTTGGGGCTGGAAGGGATGGAGGGGTTCAGCTCCATGTTCAGGCTACAGGAGCATCACACATGCTCAGGAGGAGGGCTGGGGCTGTGAGGAGACCTGGCTGCATCGTCCTTGGCATTCCTGTGACCCAGAGCCAGGAAGAGGGGTTCTGGAGTCCTCACCTCGCTCCTTCTAGGCAGTGCTGGCTCTTGGGGTAACTGTGAACCTTTAGTGTCCAGTAGACAGGGCCGCCTGTCTTAGTGGCCCTCCTGGATGTCCCTGTCTATGCTGGCCACCCTAAAGCCACTTAGAGCTGTGGGAAACTTACTTGATTTTAACTCATTTCAATCTAAATAGCTACCAATGAGCAGTGGCTACAGTATTGGAAATCATGGTACCTGCCAAGGTTTAAATCAAAAAGTGCATACCACCACTATGAGTTTAAAACAGAATGGAATAAAAAGAAATCATATTTCTATGATCAGCAAATGATCTGGTAAGACATTTTGACCGTCTCACAGTTCTAGTGACACAGGAAACGCTGATGCCAAGGGATCAGTGGTTTTCCTCTTCTCAGGAAAATGGCAGTGCTCAGAAATACAAAGATTATATCCAGTAGGTGGTCTCCTACATGGTCAGTAAGAGAGAGTTCTTTATAAAGTTAGGTTAAAATGCAAAATGTCTTGATAATTATCATTTATCTCAAAGGTCAAAGTCAGGAAAAATAGACATACTCATTAATATTTTCCTTTGACAAAGTCAAAAAATGCTTCCACTCCAAGAAATAAGCAATAATGGTTCTAAAAGAGTGATTAACATACTGTATATCTTTTAAACCAAGGTAAACGTTTCACCTCAGAATGCAATTTTTTTTTCAATGTTCAAATGAATTCTTTCCAAAATGTTTCAATACAGGTGTACAATGAGATCTATATTTTATTGGAGGGAATGTTTTTGGTATCGTTTCCAAACCAATTCAGGGTATTTTAGCTGTTTATTTTGAAGTTATTTCAAATAAAACTGATACAGAGTCCAGAAATTTGCATAAGCTGAAAACATCACTTATTATAGTTTCTACAAGATATCACTGAAAAATAAAATAAATATATATTGAAAACTCATTTGATTTGTTTATATTGAATTTAAATAGGTGAAATGCTACAATTATTTAAATTTGTATTTATGAATAATAATTTAGAATAAAAACAAAATTAACAAAAATACATTTGAGTTGGGTGAGGTGGTACACACATAGATTATTTTTAAAAAATATTTACATTCTTAATATACTGTCTAGAATAGAACCTCACTTTAAACCACTATTTGAATCAAATTCATAATCTCAAAGCCATCTTTCACGTTTTCACTTGAAAACAGGAGCTGCAGGAAGTCCCTCTGTCAGTTATAAAGAGTTTGTATTACAAGTTCAATGTCCCTAAACAAAAATACTGATCAGCAATATTGTAGAAGTTTTCAGACCTTGGAGTATTTGCATAATACCTTGAGGATGGGATCCAAGTCTAAACACACAATTCACTTGCATTTCCGTTAGTCTGAAGGTAATCTTGTATGTTAACTGCAACCCTTCCAAGGGCAGGTGTGGAACTTCCTCCTGTGGTATCAGCTCTACACACAAGTTTCAGATTTGACAGGGCTGTGGGTGTTCAGATGAGATGCTCTACCTGCTTAGTCAATGCCAAGTTATGGTAACTGCCAGCCGATACCAACAAATGTCGATCCAAGCCTAAGTGTTACTACAGTACTGAGATCAGAACATAATTCTCCTCTATGGTCAGATTTAATTTATTAAGTAATACTATCAGGAAAACAAATGAAACCTTAGTGAGTCCTTCCAAAGCTGCATAATTTCCAAATGATTTTTTCTTGTTGCACAAACTATACATTCCTTTAATCTGTTTTAGTCATTTAGCTTTTGCAATATTTTCTTGACGTTTTTGCTGCTTCCTTTGCTCTTTCTCTTTGGCTTCAATCATCCTGGACAATTCTCAGGATGGTAGAGCACTTGCTAGGATCGGCGGAGTGAGGGCCAGAATGAGTGCCGTAAGGAAGCTATGGTTCCACGGCGCACTCAGCCCATGCTGAGTCATGTCAGACACTATGCAGCGGTCTTAGGAAACATCTGCTTGAGTAGTGAGCCAAACACAATCTCAGATGATCCCTGGTCTATATCTTCTTTACTTCTACCAGGTCTACTTCTGACACTTCTGCCAGGTTTACCTTCTCAGCACGCCGGACGCAGGCTCCAGCCAATAAAACTATGTTTAAAAGTAACTTTTGGAGACCCTACCTCAAAAATAAAAAATAATAAAAAAGGGATATTGGGTTAATTTACAAGATACAGGCTGGAAAGGCCAACAATAGCCATCTGGAGACGGGAGAACTGGATACAGGCTGGATTCCAAGGTCCTTACAGGATAGCCAAATGGTGGACACATGCTCCCTGGACAGGGAGCAGGGACAGCCAGACAAAAGGCCATGTTCTGTAGCTTCCTTATGTACAGTCCTGACCAGAAAGGGTCACCCAGTCTGGAGGAAGGACCTTCTTACTCAGTTACTCCTTCCTGGACACACCCTCCCAGATGCCCGTCTCTCTGGATCCCTAATCCGTTCAGATTGACGACAGAACTCAGCCATCACACTCTTGCTTAGCATTATCTATCTCACGGGTCACAGGAAAGTTCCAACCTGGGTCAGTTGGTTGGCAATGTGGAAGCCAGAAATGGGCTTTCAGCTGGAGGATGATGTCACCATGGCACGGACATGAGGAGCCTCAGAGGCAGGATGCCATGGAGGGGTGCACAGCAGTGCGGGGGACCCCTGTGCTATGCTGTGCTCCCCTGGGTGGCTCTGGACCTCTGGGGAATCATCATGGGCGTGCCACGTGGCACAGGTGGATGGATCCCCTCCTCTCAGTGTCTCCTCCTCCCCAGGATGCTGAGGAACAACCGCATCAGCTGTATCCACAACGACAGCTTCACAGGGCTACGCAACGTCCGGCTCCTGTCACTTTACGATAATCACATCACCACCATCTCCCCTGGAGCCTTTGACACCCTCCAGGCCCTGTCCACGTTGTAAGTCCAGGCCTCAGAGGACAAGCAGGCCAGGCTCTGGGCCCCGGGAAGTCGGCCCACCCTCTCAGACAGTGGCCATTCTGGGCCTGACTTTGAAAGTGCTCCCTTGGGGGAGGTGTGGGTCCTCCTGGTTCATTGACACATGACTTCCTCTCCCAGTTGGTTCTGTCTCTGGTCCCCAAAGCTGATCTTAATGATTGTTGGTTGTCTGGAAAGGAGCCTTAGCTGCTGTGCTGGATCCACTGAGACTGGTGGGATGTTGGGGTGACCACACGCTCTGTCTTTCCCAGAAACCTCCTGGCCAACCCTTTCAACTGCAACTGTCAGCTGGCCTGGCTGGGTGACTGGCTGCGGAAGAGGAAGATCGTGACAGGGAACCCTCGGTGCCAGAACCCGGACTTCTTGAGGCAGATTCCCCTGCAGGATGTGGCCTTCCCTGACTTCAGGTGTGAGGAAGGTAAGTCATGGGCCTGGTGGCAGAGGCAGTGTGGCTCACTCAGAGGAGCAAGGGTAAGCAGGTGTCTCATGAGCCCCTGGGGAGAGGACAGAAGACACCCCTGCTCAGAGGCATCTCCGTGTAGTTAGCATGCCAATAGTGTGCTTATGACTTTAAAAACAGGAAGTCATGGATAGAAGAAAATAAGCATTACCTGGTCTGGAGGTAAATAAACATCACCTGGCTCAGAGGTGAAGGCACTGGCTGCAGTGCCTAATGGCCATGGTTCAAGTCCCCAGTACCCACATAAAGCCAATGCACAAAGTGGCACATGCATCTGGAGTTTGCAGTGGCGAGAGGCCCTGATGTGCCCATTCACTCTCCCCTCTCTCCTTGAAAATAAATAAACAAAAAACATTTTTTTTAAAACCATTACGCATCACTAAGAGGAAAGCACAGTAACACTTGATGTAAGTACAATTTTAGCCAGAGATATTCCTGGCCGGTCCCGAGTGCTCCAGACTCATGGGGTCTCCCTATCTTTCATAGAACTTTCTAGAATCCCAGCTCCTTGTTTGTGACCCTGGTCACTTTTCCTGAGTTCTCATTCTCTCTCTACGACCACTGTCGTCTTGCCCCTCGTGAGAAGGGTGCAGCCAATCCTTTGATCACACACTGAAATTCCTGTTGGGGGTGACCAGGCAAGGTTGTATGCTACACGGAGTTTCTCCCTGGCCACATCAGCTCCCAAACCTCTTCTCTGACGTGGACACTGGTCCTGTTCTCCATATCCTCCTGCCCCCCTCCTGCCATTCCTGCTCTGCTCTGGGGCATCCACACGAGGGCGACTCATGGGTAGCCTCGACTCTCACACCAGCAAAGATCATCGAGGCATTCTCTTAATCCAACTCTATGGATTCTTAGAGCAGGACTGTTCCTACCGTGCTGGTATAGGCTGAACAGGAGGTTCAAGAGTTCAAGGCCAGCCTAAGCTACACGTTAAGACTATTTCCAATAAATAAATGAACACAAAAATCACTACACAGTTCACATTCTCCACTCTATTCACACACACATGCCAATGTATGCAATAACTTGGTGGTCTTTTTAAAAAGTCTTAGGTTTTATTTTTGTTTTTTTGAGGTAGGGTCTGGCTCTGGACTTCACTATGTAGTCTCAGGTGGCACAGCGATCCTCTACCTTTGCCCCCTGGTGGTGGGATTAAAGGCTGTGCCACTATGCCCTGAAAAATTCTTAGTTTTAACTTGATCATATTCTCCTGCCAGCTGACCTTAAAAAACTTTTTCTCAACTAACAGCCTGTTTTTATTACAAGTGACACTTCATTTTTCCTGAAGAACAGCAAAGGACAATCCAGAGGAGATTGAAAAGATTGCTATGTGCCCCCACCCCACCTTGCGCCCCAACGCTGGGACACCTCTGTTGACTTCCCGCAGTGAAGTTTTCCACATCCTTGCTGTGTGTCCTGAGCGTGGGAGGGCACACAGGATTTTGCCCGGCCATATGGAAAAACCTTACACCCAGACAGACCATGGTCTGGAGGGCACCCCTGGTTGAGCCAGCCCCCCACCCCAGGCTTGGATTCAGTGAACTTCCCCAATGTTGCTGTTATGCCTTAAGCCTCGGGAGCAACTCTGCAGATAGTAGATAACTCCCTGGTAGAGGTGATTTTCCCCTGGAATAACTTCCAAGAAAAGATGTGGGGAGAGAGAGGGGAGGTAGCTAAAGGAGCAGCACCTAGTGCTCTGAGGACAAGTTCCAGAGGAAGCTGTTTGGATTCCAGTTTCAGTTCTCCCTTCCAGGCCAGGGACCTTGAGTAAGTTACTTAACTGCTCCGGCCTTAGTTTCCTCTACAGTGAGCTTATAGTAGCAGCTCCACAAGAGGAGATGCTTGAGGATTCAGAGAGCTTGTCTTTATTGACACTCAGGCAGCTCTTTATTGTCACTGACACCAGGGTGTGCATGCTACCCACCTCTGTGTCCTCGACAGCTCTGACCATGGGTCTTCATTATTCTCTCTGTTCCCAATAAGAACAAAGGAACTTAGTAATCTTTATTGAAAAAAAAAATAGATCAATGAGATTGATGAAGAGATAGATGGTCACTGTGCCTCAGCCAGGCCCGTCTTGAAGATTGAGGGCAAGTAATCTACTCTCTCCAGACCTCAGTGAAACAGAAATTCATGCATTCAGCTCCTCTCTTTGGAGAGATGAATGGGCTAGGCACTGTGCTGAGTGCTAAGTGCTGTCATTTAGGGGATCGCAGTCCTTGGGGTGACAGTGACATCCTTGTGGCATTGTCAAGGGGAATATGTCTGATACAGCAGCAGACAGCATGAGGTGTGTGAGAAGTAGTACTTGTAGCTTCCTCCTCCTTGCTTTGCCCAAGATTACCCCAGCTCTTTCAAGCTGGAAATTGCTCTGGAAGCTTTTGTCTTTAGTGGTGCTGGGTGAAAGTGTGCAGCATGCACACACAGTAATGATGTCTAAGGTAATGTCAGGGAGGGGCTCTGCCAATAAGACACACCAATGAGGCCAGCCCCCCTCACTGACCAAGATGTCACACCGTTTTTCCATAGGCCAGGAGGAGGGGGGCTGCCTGCCCCGTCCGCAGTGCCCCCAGGAGTGTGCCTGCCTGGACACCGTGGTCCGATGCAGTAACAAACACCTTCACGCTCTGCCCAAGGGCATCCCCAAGAACGTCACAGAACTGTAAGTAACCTCAGCCTCACGCTATCCTGTAGGCCAGTGGGACCCAAAGGACCCAGCAGAGGAGGAAGGGCCTGAGAGCAGGTGCTGACCAACTGGGAGGAGAGGAGGGCCTCCCAGGATACACAGCTCCAGGAAGACTTTGGCTTTCTCTTGGATGGCTCATCTGCTGTGTTTTCTTCCTAGTTATTTGGATGGGAACCAGTTCTCCTTGGTTCCAGCACAGCTGTCCACCTTCAAGTACCTGCAGCTCGTGTAAGTACTCAGACCCCTTGGGATCCCATCAGAGGACAGAGGGCCAGAGATATCCCATCGCCATGGCTCCAGCTTCCCAGAGTCTCCACTTGTGGGCAGGCCATGTTTCTTGGAGCACCAGAAGCTGTTTGCCACCTGGCGGCGAGACTTGGGAATTGCATCTTTGGTTGGGACCTGCCAGCCTGCTCACATTACCCCCAAACCTCTCGTCATTGATGTGGGTCATCCTTGCAAGGATAGGAGACAGAGCAGGCCAGAGGCCTATGGAAAACCTCTTGGTCTAACCTTGGTCCCCAAACCAACAAGGCAGCTAGAATAAATCACACTGGGACTTTTCCTTTGTTATTATCACTGTCTACTTTGTGGAAATATGCAACATAAGCCTTAGGATTATAAAATCAACTCCTCTTAGCCAGATTCTACCAAAAAGAAGTCCAAAGAGCATACCATTGTAGTTGTGGCTCTGAGCAGAGATCGGGCCCACTGCAGCCCATGACCAACGTCAGTCTGAGAACTGTGGAACGGGTCTGGGCTTAGACAAGGAGTTTGCACCGGTGTGTAGCTCAGCTTGTGTTTCCTTCATTGAGAAAGCCTTGTTATGAAAGCAGTGTAGCTGTGGGTGGGCTGGGACTATTTAGGCCGAGGTCTGGCTACCTTCATAGCACTGGCTTACAGCACTTTGCAACCACAATTAATCCATCTTTGCTCAGTGACCTCGACAGTATGTTTTGAGGGCCTCAGTGGGCCAGGGGATCTGGTGTCAGAGAAAGAAACTTCATCCTGGAGCCTCCAGCCTTCCTATGGCCTAACCACATTGCCAGTGGCCCAGACATATATGCAGAGGGAAGGAGGGGACAGATCAGGAATGCCAGGCTACTTGCTTCTGGTATGCTGCCCCTCCAGGGCTGAAATACCTCCCCTCCCCCTCACAAGGGAGGAAGTAGGCCTCTCCGAGCAAGCAGAAGTTCACTAGGAGCTGAGGCAGGGAACACTCTTGATGTCATTCAGAGCTGAGAGCAGCAGGCAGATGTGATGTCCTCAAGGTCATGGGTCTCCTCCAGGTAGTCGTGCCCTAGGGAGGCTGCAGGAAGAGGGATAGGAGCTCCTTGAGGTGCAGCAGAGTCCAATATAGGCAGATACAGATGAGGGCTGGGCTCAAAGAGGGGGGCACTATGAACCTAGGGAGGGGACCGGAGAGAGGAGGGTCTTGGAAAACATGTCAGTGGACGATGGCTTGACATGGACAGAAGCTTCAGGGGGACAGATGTGAAAGGTGACAGGAAGTAGCAGATGAGTAAGATGGACCCACATTTCCAGGTTGGGGGGCTGAGGAAACGCCACACTGGTCTCTATGGAGTGGGGTGCCAGGTGGAGAGAGGAGTTCTGGAAGAAGGACACTCTGTGGTCACAGAAATGGTGCCACCAACCCGAGACAGGGAGGAGAGCCAGGAGCATAACCGAGGATGTCCAGAAGGGGCTGAAGGAGTGCGGGGGGGGGGGGGGGGGGGGGGGGGGGGGGGGGGGGGGGGGGGGGGGGGGGGGGGGGGGGGGCTTTAGCACCCCAAGGCCTGAGGCCTACCAGGGACTGGGAACATGGCCAGGGAAGAGGGGACCACAGAGAAGGACACACACAGTCAGGGCAGGTGGGAGAATGGGGTGATCTTGTGCAACCAACACGTGTGACAGTGACTGCGGTGATGAGGGTCACGGCAGCTGGATGAGGGGCACTCGGAGCCTCGGTTGTTGTTTGTAAAGTGAGCTTTCTCCGTCTCTAGGATGGTTGGGTGGCTGATGTGCTCTAGCGTGGAGAATGCCGGCCACCAGTCCTGGCAGCTGACCAGTGGTCAGTGCCCTTCGAGGGGGCATTTCTGTGATGGGAAGTGACAAGAGCAGCTCCACCTGCAGGAGGGAGGTGGGGAGAGGGAGGCCTGAGACCTTCTCTCTTGCTGAACACTGACATTCTTGCTTTCTCCAGGGACCTGAGCAACAACAAGATCAGTTCCTTGAGTAACTCTTCCTTCACCAACATGAGCCAGCTGACCACACTGTGAGTCCCAGCAGGGTGGGTGGGACCCTGGGGACATGGTGTGGGGCTGCGCTGGCCGTCGCTCCCCAGGCCTCTCAGAGACTGCGCACACACAGGTCAACTGCAAGCCGGTGGCCAAGAATGACTTAAAAATCACCGCTCATCACTTCTTGGCCCCTTGGCTATGATCAGGTGTAAAAATCCAATTTCACTGGGAAATGCAACACATATTTGGAAAAGTGCAAAAAAATATAAATGTGTCATTTTACAAATAATTATAAAGCTATCCATGAGGTTCTGGAAAGTTCTGTCTCTGGGAGTGAACCCTGGTACTTGAGCTTGAGTGGTGAGCCATCTCCCCAACCCATTCTCATCCATTCTGCTAGCCATGTGCATTGGGGTTCTGTTCTGCCTGGACTGTTGTAACCAGAAACCCTCTGAGCATAAGAAATTTCATAGTGGCTGTAACTGTACCCCAAGCTGTCGATCAGAGGCATTAACCAACATTCCTTATGTCTGCCTGCTACCTAAGAGTACATCTCATTCCCTCCCTGATGCTTCAAATTACACATCGTGTGCAAGAACTGAGGGACTCTCCCTCCCCAGATGCTACTGAGGCCAAACATGAGAGCCAGTGCCCGGAAAAGGGCCCGGCTCAGTCAGCCTCCAGGAGCAGAAATGGGACCCCCCACCTGCATTTATCTGCCCCAGGGTCCCCATTTCCCAATCATTTAAACAATATTTTTATTTATTCATTTGAGAGACAAAAACAGACATGCAGACAGAGACAGAGTGAGTACAGGCCCCCTGCTGCTATAACTGAACTCCAGATGCATGTGGCACTTTGTTCGTCTGACTTTGTGTGGGTACTGTAGAATTTAACCCGGGACTATCAGGTTTTTCAAAAAAGTGCCTTTAACCACTAAGCCATCTCTCCAGCCCCTATTTTCCAGTCTGCATGACAATCTGGCTACTGGACTATTCCTCTCTGTGTAGGGCCACCTTGAGCCTGTGTGTGAAGCCACATTGGCCTCAGGTGGTGTTCCTGACCCCAGATCCTGCACTCCAAGGGACACTTGGCAATGTCTGAAGACAAGTGTGGTTGTCACAGCTTGGAGGGATGGTGCTACCGTCATGGAGTGGGCAGAAGCCAGGGAGGTTGCTGACCATCCCTCATCGGAGCTATCCTGGCAGCCTCTGCTATGGACAGCTCATCTCTCTTATTACCTTAAAAATAGCTTTATTTAGGTAATATAATCAATATGCAGCAAAATGCCCATATTAAAGTATAGAATTGATATCCAGGAGTGGAAATACTCTTCTGGAATTCCAGCACTTGAAAGGATGAGGCAGGAGGATTCCCACAAGTTTGAGAGCAGGCTGAGCTACCTAGTGAGGACCAGGCAAGCCAGGTCTATTTGGGGTCCTGTCTATTTGACAGGACACTATTTCAAAAGAAAAAAAAAAGATAGGGCTGGGAGATGACTCAGCGGTTAAAGGCCCTTGCTTGCAAAGCCCGTCAGCCCAATTTCAATTCCCCAGCATCCTTGTAAAGCTAGATGCATAGTGGTGCATGCATCTGTGATCCCAACACCTACGCCAATGGGCGGCCGAGCCAGAAGGATCTGAAGCTCACTGGCCAGCTAATTTGATGTTTGTTTGTAGTCTGGAGCAACAAGAGACCCTAGCTCAAAGAAGGTGGCACATACACACAAATCAATTTTTTTAAAGTGTGGGATTTGGGCTAGGGAGATGACTCAGTAGTTAAATGTACTTGTTTGCAAAGTCTGAGAGCCTGGGTCCAGTTCTCCAGTCCTCAAGTAAAGCCAGACACATAAAAGTGGTGCATGTGTCTAGAGTTTGTTTATAGTTGTAAGAGGTCCTGACACTCCCATACTGCTCTCTCTCTCCCTCCCCCCCTCTCTCACATACACACACAAATAAAATTTTTAAAAAGAGAAAAAGATGTAGAATTTGGTAAAATTTTACCATAACCACAATCAAACGTGGCCTTCCAAGGAAAACCCCTCCCTCCTACCTCAGGCAAGCCATTGTGGGCACCTTGTCACTGAGGCTTAGTTAGCATGTCCATCCTGCATCAGCGGAATCACAGAATGAAGTCTTGTTTTCTTCCTGCCATGCTGTTCCAGCAGCAATTCCTTCCTTTGGGTTGCTGATGGCTGTTTCCAGTGTGGGGCCGTCACGGTATCATCTCCCACGCTCACCTGCCCATCGGCCCAAGTGGATGCATTTATTTGCAAATATTTTTGAGGCGGTGGATTAATATGTGGCTGTGGAAACAGAGTCCTAACACCAATCCTGCTAAGTCATGGAATCATGTGACCCAGGTCATGATGCACAGCCTCAGTTTGCGCACATAGAACATGGGGTGGAACGGTCCTTCCTCTGCCATAGCTTCTTCCTTCCATCCCACAGGATCCTCAGCTACAACGCCCTCCAGTGCATCCCTCCTCTGGCCTTCCAGGGGCTCCGCTCCCTGCGCCTGCTGTAAGTCTTCTCACCCAGGGCCCAGCCACCCACCCAGTGGGCACACATGTTCCTGTGTCTGGGGTGCCAGTGTTCAGTGGTGGGAACCCCTTACAGAAACCACATCATGAGTGGGAAGTGATTGGGATAAGGGGGTAGCTGTCGCCCCAAGTCTACATGGCAGGGAAGAGGCGTCTAAAGCAAGGGAATTCTTCATTTTCATGAGAGACATCTGTTCAGACTGAAAATGTTTGTTTGCAGAGATCTCGGGGGTCTCAGTGTAAAGTTTGGACCAAAGCCATCCGTTATGTCTGTTATGATAGGCAGGGTCAAGGTGACATTCTGCCAGCTCTAACCTATGGCTGGCTATGTTGACTTCCTTCCCCAGAAGCCTCAGGCTCCTGGCTAAGGACAGCATACCTGTGCACATATCTTATTGATGATGGAAATCTGGAGCTCAAGTTATTTAGATGGCAAGACCAGAATCCTCTGGAAGGACTGAGGAACGAGACAGCCCAACCCCCCTGCATTATAAAGGGTTTCTTCCTATCCCGGGGCAGGCAGGGCAGGGTACCTTGGTTGGGGATGTCTCCTCATGAACACACACCTTTAGCACGTCCCCCTCAGCAGAGGGCCAGGCTGCCCCTCCAGCCCAGTCCCTGGACCTCTTCTCTCCTCAGGTCCCTGCACGGCAATGACATCTCCACTCTCCAAGAGGGTATATTTGCAGACGTAACGGCTCTGTCCCACCTGTGAGTAACTCCAGCCCGGTTCTCTGGGCCTCTTTGGGTTGAAATGGAACTTGGGGGGCTGGAGAGATGGCTCAGAGGTTAAGGCACTTGCCTCCAGTGCCTAAGGCCCCCGGTTCAATTCCCCAGTACCCACGTAAGCCAGACCCCTAAGGTGGTGGCCCTGGTGTGTTCTCTCTCTCTCTCTCTCTCTCTCACTCTCTCTCTCTCTCTCTCTCTCTCTCTGTGTGTGTGTATTTCTCTGCCTGAAAATGACTAAATAAAATATTTTTAAAAGGCATGTGCCACCATGCCCAGCTCAATAAAAATATTTTAAATAAATAAAAAAAAAGAAATGGAACTTGGGGCCTAGGAGCCCAGCCCCCTGATCCTGACATTTAGCTTGTGAAGTTCCCCCAGGATCTCTCTCAGCCTCAAGAGAGGCTGGTTCACCAGCCACAGGAACAGTGGGGGAGAGAAGTTCTTTATCAGCTTTGACCAAGGTGGTAATGAGCGTTTGTTAATGGCTGGAGCCTTCACCTGTACCTGCCAGCTATGACCCCACAGTGATCCTTCCTCACTTCACACACAAGGCAGCAGGTCCTCAGTGCGCATGCTCGTAGGCTGGACCAGTATCATGCCACTCACACTGCACATGGGGAGAAGCTCCCAAGTGCTTTACCATTTAGCAGGAGTGCAATGACTTTGAAAGCAGTAGGCTTGATTCCTCACCCAGCTAAGCGGAGTCTCATGATTAATATACACGGCACATTCCACTCACATTCAATACAGACTGAAGAGCCGACAGCAGAAACTGACATGTACTCATACCAGTGAGCGCCCAGTGCCACCACCAAGCCCAAAGTGACGAGCCGAGACCACACACAGATGGGTGAATGAGCACAATGTGAGAGACGGCTCTGTCCACAAGGACACGGGGTTCTGATTCCCACCAATTCGAGGGACCCAGACAGTCAAGTTCTTAGAAAGTAGGACAGTGGGTTCTCCGGACTAGGGGCAAAGCATATGGTGATGGTGGGTATCTAATGAGCACAGAGTTTCTGTTTGGGGTGATCATGAATGTAGTCAACATTACTCAATTGTGCATTAAACAAGGTGAAAATGACAGTTTATATATTTCATGTCTAATAGCACATGAAACTGTGAAGGGATGAGGCTTGGGGCAGTCAGGGCCGTCCTCACTGTGGAGTTGGCATGGGTACAGAAGAGTGCCTCTCCTGTCGTTTCTTGATACCTTTGGCCAAAGCACTGTATATGGATTATGGCCGGATTGCTGGGCCTGGGGCCCTTTTGGCTCCCCACCCTGCCTCCAAGCCCACCCCACACTCGGGACCTGAGTGGACAGGTACACCCAGATCAGAGAGCCTTTTGGGTCCCCTGTATCTCTCTTGATGTTCACGCACTCAGCCATCTCCCCGGTGTTCCCTGTTCAGAGGATCACCTTTCCCACATTTTAATCTGTATCTTTAAGTGACGTGTGTATTTCATTTGTAATTTCCCCACCCCTCCCAAAGATGTTCTATCTGGGGTACATCTGCCAGTCTAAGACTTGAGGAAATACAGTAAGTGCCACTCCTGGAGGATCTCCCCAGTCAGATGCTGTTTGATTGGCAGGAATTTTCTTGAACACAAACATTCCAGGGCTGGTCTGGACTAAGCAGATGTGCGGTGATCGATTAGTGATGTCTGCCATGCCAGTGGGAGGGGAAAGGGGTCCTCTCCTAGGTGGTAGGATTTATTATTTTCACTTTTCAGTCCTAGTTTTGGAAAAGTTAAGCAGCTCTTTAGGTCACAGAGCTAGGAAATGAGCAAAACAGGGTCTGAATTCAGACACATCTGATTTTAAATCCCACTATTGTTTGATTTTGAAACAAAAAGCCCAGGCTGGCCTTGAATTTGCTATGTAGCCAAAGTGACCTTGAACTCCTGATCCTCCTGACTCTGCTTCCCAAATGCCAAGATTATAGGTGTGTGCCACTATGTCTGGCTCACTGTTTATTCTTTTCTCTATTGCCTCAATAAAGTATGCCCCAGGAAATCAGAGTGAGTCAAGTGCTGAACAATTTACTATGTATTATAAAGAAGAATGGAAGAAAGCAGTGACTGACCGGGGAAATCAGGAGTTTCCCAGAAGGAGGGAGGGGAGGGGGGACCTGCAGAGATAAGAGTAACCAGAAGAGGGAGCCGCCCAGAGGCCTAGGCACAAGAAAGGAATGTTAGCATCCCACCGAAGATAAAGGATGTTTGGTGGGGGCAGCTGAGTCTGCTAAGGGCCACTGGAACTCCATTGTGAAGGCCTCTGTGCTGTGCTAAGAGATGGAGCATCTTTTCACAGAGAGAAGAGAGGTATGGTGAGTCAAGTCGAAAACCCTAGAACACCAGTGGAGAGGAGGAGAGGTTGGGAGGAGGCAAGAGAAGCTGACTGGCCTTGGAGGGACTGGCTGGCCAGCCAGGGCCAGTGATTGCTAATTGTTATTGTTCCTGCTGGTGTGTGTGTGTGTGGGTGCTTGCTTCTGTCTGTGTTGCTAAGTTTTAAATGTTTTATATTTTTTTTTTTAAATTTTTTTGGCCTGGGGGTGGGTGCACCAAAGTCTCTTGCTTCTGCAAACAAAGGCCTGTGAGGGCTTGACTGGGGTGCTGGGGAATTGAACCCAGGATGGCAAGCTTTGCAAGCAAACAATTTTAACCAATGAACCATGTCCCCTGATCCTGTGCTGATGATTGTTGTGTGAGAGAGATTAAGAGAGAGTATGGGCACTGCCAATGAACTCCAGACACATGTGCCACTTTGTGTATCTGGTTTTATGTGGACCTGGGGAATCAAACCTGGGCTTCAGGCTTTGCAAGCAAGCACCTTTAACTGATGAGCCATCTCCCCAGACAGGTTGGCATTGGTATTTAGGCACTCTAAAGACACTGCTCTCCGGAGAGCATTTGTACTCATTTCTTCTAGGGGCCAGGAGCTGCTGCCCCCCCCCCAGCCGTGGGCTGGGGCTGAGTGTCTGCTGTCTGCTTTGGCCTCTCCTTACAGGCCAGTCCCCTCAAGCACGTGGTCCACTCCACCCTTCCCACGTTCGGATCCCACCTTAGTGCACTCCTGTGTATTTTCTCTTGTATTTTTTTGGGGGTGGGGATGGAGCAGGGGCACTAACCCTAGGGTTCATGCTTACTAGGCTTTTTATTTTGAGACAGAGTCTTATTGAGTTGCCCACGCCGGCCTTGAACTCACTCTGTGCCCCAAGCAGGCCACGAACTTGTGATCCTCCTGCCTCAGCCTGCTGAGTAATTGGGCTGTACCTGCATCACCTGCCTGGTGATGAGCGTGTTCTAGTCTTGCCCTCCAGTTCAAAATCTAGAGGCTTTGGTTTTCAAATGGGAAATAAATAATGCATGCATTAAACAAACAAACAAACAAAAAACTCAAGCGTTAAAACAAAGTTTGAGCCTACAACTATCCTTAGGAGAACAGTGACATCAGGCCCGAGGCCAGATTCAATATATAAGAAATAAAACAGTACGTAAAAATCACCCATCCATCAGTATTAGTCAGTTTTCTCTTACTATAACAAAATACCCAAAGCAGTCAATTTAAGAAGAAAAGCTGATTCTGCCTCAGAACTGCAGAGATTTCAGCCCAAGTGTGATCAGCAGCGTTGCTTTGGCGTCTGTCAAGGTGAGCTAGCACATCAAGACAGGAGTGGCTGAAGCTGCTCACTTCTTGGTACCTGGGATGTGAAGAAGGAAGAAGAGAGGCTGAGGCTCCAGTATCCTCTTCAAGGGCACCCCCCACCCCATCTAACGTGGTTCCACCAGGCCCCACCTTCTGACAGTTCTGCCAGCAGTACCAAGGGCTGGAAACCCAACCTTTAACACACGGGTCTTCAGAGGAATTTTAAGACCCAAACTGTAGCATCATCCATCTGTCCATCAGGAAATATCTACTAAGTCCTGGATGCCTTCAGAGAGGTTCTCAGTGTTACATCATTGCCAGATCCTTCCTTTTGTAGCCTTTAATCTGCTACAAACTAGAAAGCTAGATTTCAATGTACACTCAGAATTAGATATGAAAATTCAGTGTGAATGACTAAGTTATGTGGTACTCATAGGACAGAACAGTAGGTAGCTAATGATAATTATGGCACTATAATTTGTTATTTGATACTATGCAAAATAATTATTTTAATGGTATAAAAATATGGACACAAGGATGCCAGGCATGGTGGTGTGAATACCTGTAATCTCAGCCCTGGGAAGAATTGTGAGCTTAAGACCGCCCTAGGCTACATAGTAGAATCCTGAAACAAACAAACAAATAAACAAAAAAACTGGAAAGAAAGGAAAAAAAAAGGAGAGGGAAAAATAGTTGGAAGGGGAATACACTAAAATAAAATTAATTCTATTTATAGGCTAACAGATGGTTCTTCTCACATTCCTTTGCCCTGAGCATTTGTGCCCTGTTTTTGCATCTTGGCAGGAGTGACTCAGTTTATATTGACTGACTCAGCTAGTGTTCAGCTCGGCTCTGGAGCCAGTGTTCAAGAACTGTTTCTATGGCTTCCCAGTCTGGAAGGGAGACAGTACTTCTTCACACACAGTAAACTGCTCAGGAGTAGGGGAGGCTAGGCAGAGTGTGGGAGCTTAGGCTGGGATTTTAAGGTTTGAGGATTTTCTAGCTTCAAACCAGGAAAGGCCATTCCAGGTCAGGCTCTATTAATAGAAGCTGGGCATGAGCAGACCAGCCACCCAGTGTTTCAGGATGTCCAAGTCACACCAAAGACCAACAACACGGGGCTATTTTTATTCTTGCTGGAGTCTGTGCCCAACCCAGAGCCCTTGTTGACTGATGAACATCTAGGTGCTGCCCCACCCCACCCCGCCCCCACCCTGTTATGTCTCAAATGGGCCTGTGGTTCTCCACTCAACTTCCCTTACAGTTTTTCTATCATCTATCTATCTATCTATCTATCTAATCTATCTCTCTATCTGTCTCTGAGACAAGGTCTCACTATGTAGCTCAGAACTCACTATAATAGTCAAGCTGCCCTTAAACTCATGATCTTCCTGCATTAGCCTCTTGAATATTGTTCTAAGTTTTTATTAAGATATCTAAGTTGTACTGCACATTAATTTGCACTGGGAACAATGGTCCCCAGATGGAAGTGAACTGCAGACACTTCTGGAGAGAGGGCACTGCAGCAAACACTCAGCCTGGATGGATAGAAGTTTGATACATGGAAGCCATGTAATCTCATGTGGGCAAGCTATGATTATTTAAAAAAAATTTTAATGTATTTTAAGCCAGGCGCGGTGGCGCACGCCTTTAATCCCAGCACTCGGGAGGCAGAGGTAGGAGGGTTGCTGTGAGTTCAAGGCCAGCCTGAGACTACACAGGGAATTCCAGGGCAGCCTGGGCTAGAGCGAGACCCTACTTCGAAAAACCAAAAAAAATGTATTTTATTTATTTATTTGCTAGGAGAGAGAGGGAGAAAGAAAGAGGGAAGGAGAGAGAGAGAGAGAGAGAGAGAGAGAGAGAGAGAGAGAGAGAGAGAGAGAGAGGAGAGACAATGGGTGAAGCAGGGCCTCTTGACAGAGGTGTGCACTGCTTTGTGCATCTGGCTTTATGTGGGTGCCGGGGACTTAGACCCAGGCTTTCAAGCTTGGCAAGCAAGCATCTTAACTGCTGGGCCATCTGTCCAGCCCCAAGCCAGGATTCTTGATTTTGAGTAGCTTTTTATGAGACTTTGGTCCCATAGTTTCTTTAGTAAGAGTTGAGGTGCAGTTTGGTTGCTATTTTGGGGAGGTCACCTGCACCTCAAGCTCCTCATCACGTCAAAGGCTCAACACTGATGACGATCAACACTCAATCTTTCAGGCCTGAAAGAAGCAGCCGTTTGTAACTCCTGCTCATGACCAGGCCAATCTCTTTGTGGTGCTGATCTTGTAAATACCATAATTATGTTACATTGTGCTTTTTATTAATATGAAAAATAATTTGGTGAATGTACACATTTTAAATATACCCTAGTGCTGTCTTTCTGTTATTTTAAGATGTCTTTGTTTTTAGCATATTGGAGTTTGGAAAACTCAAAGTGGTCCCTGGGATGGCTCAGTGGGAAGAAGACAGTGTCTTGCCTGTCCCCTTAGCCAGGACAGATGCTGACAGCAATAAGGATGGAAAATTAAATAGTTGTCAAAGTTGCACCTGCCCTCCTTCCTGAGCTGTGGGATTCCCTCGGCGCCCATTCTAGGTTATATGTGCTTGTCTTCCTCCCCCCTCTAGATTGCAGGCTCTTTATTGAATCATAAAGTGAGCCCCTGAGATGTTAAGCAGGCTGCTCAAGGTCACCCAAGTGGGGAGCAGCTGTGGAAGGGCTGGAGTCCAAGAATTGCTCAGCCTGCTTTATAAGATCAGAGTCAGCTGTGCTAACAGTAGGGGGAGGGGCTCGTGCCCAGAGCCGCTGCTGCTTCTCTCAGTCTGTGCACACCTTGGGGGCTCACTTTCTACACATTCCTGAAACTAGTAGAAAGCCAAAGTGCACCCACGAGGACCTAGTGATCGAGCCCATTCTCATTAACGTCATGCAACCTTGTGCTTTTAAAATTGGTTGATACTGATGAACTGCTGAATCAAAGACCCCCGGCTCCTCATTGTCCATCTCCGTGCTGCATGATTCTGTGCTTGTGCTCTGGGTGCAGGAGGCTGGAAGCATGGTGGCGGGGGCTGCAGAGGTGAGGGCATGGGCATGGCCTTGGATTCCTGGCAGGAAGAAGAGCCACGGTGGGTGGCTGTCTGGACTGGGGAGCAGCTGTGAAAATTGAAATGCACTTCCTCGGCACCTGAATTCTACTCACAGGCATCTGTGCTGGAGGAAAGCTTGCACCTCACTGGGCATGTATGAGGGTGCAGCTAGATGCTCGAACTGCCAGCGTGTTCAGCTACAGGGAGCTTGCTTACTCAGCCACAGGGTCCTCATTCATCCCAAAGACACTACAGAGCAATTTGGCGAAATGAGGGAGAGCCATATATGCCTACTGGAAGATTTCCAAGGCATGCCGCTTGGTGACAAGAAGCAAGCCATTGGGCTGGAGAGATGGCTCAGCAGTTAAAGGTGCTTTCTTGGAAAGCCTGACAGCCCAGGTTAGATTCCCCAGTACCCACATAAGCCAGATGCACAAAGTGGCGCATCACCTGGATTTCATTTGTAGTAGCAAGAGGCCCTGGTGTTCTCTCTTGCTCTCTCTCCTTTTGCAAATAAATAAATAAAATATACTTTTTAAAAAGCAAGCTGTCTGTACAGGATGGGCAGTGGACATGAGCCATATGTGTCCCTGTGGGGAAGGGCTGAAAGATCATATACAGGAGCTTGGTGACAGTGTACCCTGGGTCCCTCTGTGGGAGTCAGTGACAACAGGATTCATGGTGACTGTAGCTTAGTTTATTTACTCAGTCCCTCACTGGTGTCCAGCAGTAGTTTCCAGCTGTCCTGGTCCATTTTCTGTAGACAAAAAGGAATAGCACAGACTGAGCAAATAGTCCTCATATGAGTTCATTTGCTTCCCACTCCTGTGGGCTGGGGAGTCCAGGAGCGTACGTGATGACGTAGCAGAAGTGTGAGTGAGCACTCATAGGACAGGGAGGAAATAAGACTAGACAGGTTCTGACTGCCAGGACCCTGCTCCTGTGACAGCCTGCTACTCCCAAGAGAGGGAGCATGGTGCCTTCCCGGTTTTAAAGGGTCACCTTTCAACACTGTCCCGGTGGCAACTAAATCTCAACGCATTTTGAAAGGGACATTCTAACCACTGCACTGGTCGTTCTGTGACAATCCATACTATTGCACAGGGGTCATTAATGCAGGTCTGCTGTCTGTGGGAGAAACTACCAGAAACAACATTGTTGGGCACCAAGGTGAGTGCACTGGTAGTTTGATAAATATCACACATTTCCCCTCCGGGAGTTATGCTATTTTACACTCCCATCAGTAACAGTGGAAGAGAGCGGCTTCCACAGCAAGTCAGACAACCAACGCAAGAGTAATGGAGACACACTGAGGATACTCAAAATAGTCCAGAGAAACCCAGAGACTCTTAAGAGCTCAACAGTAAAGCAGACTTAAAACTCACTCATGTAAGAGCCATGGTGGGGCATTATCCCCCCTCCCAAAAAAAGTGGTTACTGCTTGTAAAATTCATAGCCCTCCATCCCATGGAACATTCCAGCAATCCCACTGAAGGTCCTCAATGGACCAGGAGCAGGGAGGCGGGAAATGGGGATTCCAACACAAGACTTGTTCATACAGTGTTTCTGTTTATTAACAATAAATTTAATTAAAGTTAAAAATTTGAGGTTGGGCTGGGGAGATGGCTCACACACACATGCAAATAAACAATTTTTTAAAAAAATTTAAGGTGAACACACACGCAAGTGCAAATAAACAAAACGTGTCTTTAAAAAGTTGAGGTGAAATTTACAGAACATAAATTAACCTTTGGCAAGTGTGCTGCTCAGGGACACACTGAGTCCTAGGCAGGGTGGGTGGGTGGCTTCTTTACCTGTCCGCAGGGTTTGAAAGAGGCTTGCAAAGAGAATGCAGGCATGTGGTCTTTGTTTAATCACAAATGAAAAGAAAAATCAACACGGATGGCCTTTCAAGACAGACAGCTCTGGGTCTGCATCCAGAGCCTACCTTTAACTGGCTACGTCACCCCAGGGAAATTACTTCTTCCACGGTTCAGCATCTTGGAGATGCAGAAAACTTGCGGCGAGAGTGAATGAGCTCGCTGGATTGTGAAGCAGGAGAAGTGGCTCTCCTTGCAGCAGTGAACGCTGCCTGCCTTCTCCCTGGGCCCACGGAAGCATTGAGTCCTGACCACCCCTCCAGTTGCCTGGGTTCCAACCCCATCTTGCCCTTGTGACTCCTTAGCCTTTCTAATAATTTTTAAATATTTATTTATTTGCAAGCAGAGAGAGGTTGAGAGAAGAGAGACAGATAAAGAGAATGGGTATACCAGGGCCTCCAGCCCATGGAAATAAGCTCCAGATGCATGTGCCACTTTGTGCATCTGGCTTTATATGGGTACTTGGGAATCGAACTTGGGTTGTTCAGTTCACAGGCAAGTGCTTTAACTGCTAAGTCACCTTTCTGAGCCTCAGTTTTTGCATGCATACGATGGAGACAGAAAGGTGCCTAAGGACTGAGATAATGCATATGCTAACCCTAACCTCGGTCCTGGGACCCTTCGTGCTCAGTGGGTAACAGAGCCTTGAGGCTGGAATGTCTGCTTCTTTCTGCTCTCTCTCTGTCCCAGGGCCATTGGTGCCAACCCCCTGTACTGTGACTGTCAGCTCCGCTGGCTCTCCAGCTGGGTGAAGACAGGCTACAAGGAACCGGGCATTGCCCGCTGTGCCGGACCCTCAGATATGGAGGGCAAGCTGCTGCTTACTACACCTGCCAAGAAGTTTGAATGCCAAGGTGAGCCCAGGAACATGAGAGAGGGGCAGTGGGGACCACAGGACTAGGACTCACACAGTTCTTGTAGTGTCTTGGTGGGAAGATCAGGTGGCAGGAGTGAGGCGCCTACTGCTTGTCAGGATGGATGCCTCCCAGCCCTGACCGATAATGAACAAAAAAAGGCAGGCAGAAAAATCCAAGGCCACTGGGGCTTTGATTCCTCCCTGTGGTTATGGAAGGAAAATTAACATAGCAACTGTGCTTAAAGCTCCTAGCCTCTCAGCAGTCAGGCACTCAGACCTCCCTTTAGTAGGCATTGTGCTGGAGAATTAGCTGAAGCTCCCCTCTCTCCCTGCGGGGCCAGGGGACTAGCTGCAGCTCTCTTGACATTGGCAGAACACAGCCAGAGCGGGACTAGCAGCAGGCTCTGGTTTGGCTCTGAGGCTCCTCACCTCGGGCATCTGCAAGTACTTGTTCAGGGACTGATTGATTGGCCAATGGCCTGAGCCCTGGAGGCATGTAGGGTGGCCAAGAGGCTGCCCAGGCCCAGCTTTGTATGGAGGGGGTGCTGAGGAAGGGCCCAGAGGACCTGGGGCATGGCCCTTGCCCTCTGCAAGCTCAAATGCCCCATGGGAAATGAAACTGACAGCCATAGGTTAATGAGGAGGCCCAGGCCACCCTGCGTGCAGGAAGCTGTCACTGTGGAAACACGTCTAAGGGCCTGTCTTGTGACAGCTGCTGGGAGCAAGTCAATTTATGCTCTGCATTTCCTGTGGGGGGTGAGTGGTGATGGATGGTGTTTTGTTTTCAATATTTTGTTGAAACACACACACACTCACACACACACACACATACACA